>PVKH010031198.1:0-12365 GCA_004027955.1 Chaetophractus vellerosus
CCCCCACGGGCATGGCAAGGTCACCTGTGAAAAGCGGAGCTGCTGCCCGCGAAAGCGGAAGCCGGCAGCCCGCAAAAACATGGAGGACTGCTGCCCGCAAAACATGGAGCGGAGCCCCCCGTGGAAACGGAATGGAGCCACCCTCGAACGGAACGAGCCACCGCCGTGGAGGGCCGACTCGGCGCGTCGCCGCGGGGACAGGGGGAGACAAGAAGCAGACATAGAAAAACACGGAAGAATGGACACACAGCAAGAGCAAGCAGAAAGGGGGGGGGGATATGTAATAAATAATAAATAAATAAATCTTTAAAAAAAATATATTAAATTATTTCATTTTTACATGCATATATTTATTAAGACATGACAGTTTATTTTCACATGATTACACTAAATGCTTAGGTTTAGGTGACTTGAAATGGATTTTTTATAAGATAAAAATAGAAACTATTTTCTATTTTTATTTTATAAATTTAACATACTCCAAATAGAATCATGTTATTAACACATTATATTAAATATATACTTTTAAATGTTTTGAATTATGTTTGTATGTGAAACCAGTAGGTATGGCTCTCAAATATTAACATAAAAATTGGTTTTCAGGTTATGTCCAGAATGTGATGGAGAAACTACATTGGTTTGATCATATATGAATGTTTTGGTTTGCTCCTTCTGATTTTACACCCTAAGAGACCAATAAATTAGAGAATTTCAATAGTTGAGAATAAATTACATTGCTAGGTTCAGAAACAGCAAAAAGGACCTATAGATAGAATACCGCTATTGTTCCAGGTGAACAGAGGAAGGATTGAAGCAGGCAGAAAAGTAGATCAAGATCTAACTCCTTTTCAAGACTTCTAGTAAAATGGCATTTGAGTAGGAGGGCAAGTATAAACTCTCACAAAAACAGAAGAGAAAGGGAAGAGCTGTCCATGGTACCTATTTTGGAGGTCAACAGACCAGGGCAGTGCTCTGCAACCTCCAGAAATTTGAAGGACAGAGAGATGAAAAACCCAAATGACAACCATGAGTTACTAATCGACACAGTAGCCAGGAATGATACCCATAAAGCATCATCCAGGCATGAAGCTTGGATAAATCCCCTGGCTCACTGCACCCAAATGAGAGGGGAAGAGATGTATTCCTCTCTGTGAAGGGGGTGCAGTGGGGGAAGAGAGTAGCTTCTCTTCAGTGAACTTGGTCAGCAGACCCCACTTTGAATCTCAGCTCTTGCCAGACCAGAATCACAGGCAACTGTGACAACTCCAAGGAAAGATTTGCCAACAAATGCCAAATGCTGGCCAGCTGTGAAACTGCAAGGAGAAAAAGTGCTTTTAGGTCTCTCTTACACCAAAACCCAGTGTGAATATTTGTGGTCCATTAATGATTAACTGTTCCAATTTTGATAACTTAAGCTGGACAATTTTAAAGACTCTGAATAAGTTGAAAAAAATCAAAGAAGAACCATGAAACAAAACCACTAGGCAAGAGAGAGAACTCAACCATTAGAGTAAACTGAACAACATATTTAGATGCCTAGACATCAGCAAAAACTTACAAGCTATACTAAGAAACTGAAAGAGATGGCTCAGCCAGAGGAACAAACCAAATATACAGTTGAGATACAGGATTTAGGACAACTAATCAATGATAATCATACAAATCTCCTACATCAATTTAAGTTGTTGAAGGAAAATAGGACTGAAGATCTAAAGGATATTAAGAAGTCACAGGGTGAGCAAAAAGAACAATTTCTAAGGCTGCAAAGAAAAGTAACAGGGTTTATGGGAATGGAATACAAAACAAATGAGATTAAAACACATTACAGGCTTATAACAGCAGATATGAATTGATAGATGAGAGAATTGATGATATTGAGGACAGAGTATATAATCATGAAAAAACAGGAAATCAGAAAGAAAAAGAATGAAAAAAATGGAACAGGGTCAGAATTGACTGGCAATGTGAAATGCACAAACATACATATTTTTGGTGTTCCAGAAGGAAAAGAGAATAGAAAAGGGGAAAAAGTATATTTGAGGAAATAATGACTATTATAATGACATAAATATAAATCTCCAAGAAGGACAACATACTAAACAGAGTAAACCTGAAAATCCCTACTTTGAGACATCTACTATTCAAAATGACAAGTTCATAGATAAGGAGAGTGTTCTTAAAGCAGCAAGAGAAAAGCAAACTCTCACATACAAATGAACCACAATCAGATTAAGTGTGACTCTATCATTAGAAACTATGGAAGTGAGAAGAAAGGGATAAGATGTATTTAAAGTATTGAAAGATAATAATTGCCTGCCAAGAAATCTGTATCTGGCAAAACTGTCCTTCAAAAATGAGAGTGAGTTTAAGTTTTCACAGACAGATAAAAAATGAGAGAGTATGTTACCAAAAGACGAGATTTACAAGACATACTAAAGTCAGTGCTACAGCCTCCAAAGAAAAAAATAAAACAAAAGACAGCATGTAGAAATGAAAATTATTAGAAAAGGTAAATTAAAGGGTAAAAAGACAAAGACTAGTAAGACATTAAAAAGTAAAGTCACATAATTAAATGGATGAAGTGAATAATGCATTAACAGTAATAATTTTGAAAGTTAAGAAATTGCATTCCCCAAAGACACAGACTGATATTTGTGTGAATGGCTTAAAGAATATGAGCCATCTATATGCTGTATGAAAGAGACTCAACTTAGATGTAAGGACACAGCCAGTTTTTAAGGGAAGTTTGGAAAAAGAAACAATATACAAATAGTAATCACAAAAGATCTGGGGTAGCGATACTCATAATGGCCAAATTAAATTTTAAATGTATTGTTATTAAAAGAGATTAAAATAGTCATTATATATTAATAAAAGGGAAAATTTACCAAGAAGAAATGACTATAATGAATATTTATGTATCTAACCAGCATGCCCCAAAATAAAGAAGGGACAAACTGGCAAAATTGAGGGGTAAAATAGATGTCTCTGCATTAATATTTGTAGATGTCAATACATCACTAAGCATTGGATAGAACATCTGGATAGAGGATAAAAGGAAAGAGAGTTTGAATATCATAATAAATGAACTGGATCTAATAGATATCTATAGAGTACTGCTCCCTCAAACAGCAGGATTTACATTCTTTTCAAGTGCATATGGATCCTTCTCAAAGATAGACCATACATTGTGTCACAGCACAGGACTCAATAAATTTTAAAAAATTGAAATTATACAAAGCACTTTTCTGATCATATTGAAGGTGGAAATAAAAAATAGATTGAAAAGGGAAATTTCACACATATATGGAGAGTTAAAAACACAGGTGGATAAAAACAGAAATTGCAAGAGAATTCATTAATATCTTGAGACAAATGACAAAGAGAACACAGGATATCAAAACATATGGTACAGCACAAAGGCAGTGCTGAAGGAAATTTATAGACCTCGATGTCTACATCTAAAAAGAAGAAAGAGCTAAAATCAAAGACCTAACTTCACACATGTAGGAACTAGATAAAGAACAACAAACTAATCCCAAACAAAGTAGAAGGAAAGAAATAATAAAGAGCAGGGCAGAAGTAAATTAAATTGAGGGGAAAAAGCACAATAGAGAGAACCAACAAAATCATCAGTTGGTTTTTGAGAAGATCAACAAACTCCACAAATGGTAAGGTAAACTGACAAAGAAAAAAACAGGGAAAATGCCCATTTAAAAATAAGAAATGAGAGGGGGGTTATTATTTCTGACACTGCTGAAATAAGAGAGATCATAGGAGTATATTATGAAAAACTGCACACCAAATTACTAGACAACTTAGATGAAATGGACAAATTCCTAGAAATACATGAACAATGTTTAATGACCCTAGCAGAAATAGAAGAACTGAACAAAACAGTCACAAGTGAAGAGATTGAAAGTCTTCCAAAGCCTTCCAAAGATGAAAAGCCCAGGACTAGATGGCTTCACAGGTGAATTCTACCAATCTCTCAAATTTGATCTCATACCAATCTTGCTCAAGCTCTTCCTAAAAATTAAACAGGAGAGAATGTTACCAAACTCATTCTCTAAGGAAAGGCTGATTAAATCTACAATGAGATTTTAATAATGGCCACTATTTAAAAATAATAAAACTACATGTGTTGGAAAATATGTGAAGAAAAAGGAACATTCTTCACTGCTGGTGGGGATGTAGAATGACACAGCCTATGTCAAAGACAAATTAATAGTACCACAAGAAGCTGAATATAGAACTGCTGTATGATCCAGCAGTACCATTACGAGGAATATATTCAGAAGAACAGAAAGAAATATGCAAACTGACATTTGCACACTGATGTTAACAGCAGCAGCATTCACAATTGTTAAAATATACAACCAGCCCAAGAGCCCAACAACTGATGAAAGGATAAAAAATGTGATATATACATAGAATGGAATTCTATTCAGCTGTAAGAAGAAATCAGGATACATACAAATGATGACATGGATGAACCTAGATGATATTATGTTGAGCTAAATAAGCCAGACACAAAAGGACAAATGAGACATATTGTATGTTCTCATTAACACAAACTAAATATGATGAGTAAACTCATGGAAATAAATTCTAGAGTATAGGTTATAGGAAATAGAAGGTGGATTGAGAATGAGAGCTGATGCTTAATGTATATACCATTACCAATAAGGTAAATTATAAAAGTGCAGAAATTAATAGAGTTGATAATAACACATTATAGTGAGTATAACTAACATTGTTGATTTATACATTTAATTGTGGCTGAAAGGTTAGTCTGTGGATATAAATGTCAATAAATGTAAACTAGAGAATAATCTAGAGAATGTGCAACATTGTGGATGGAGATTGTGGTTAATAGTATAAATACGAGAAGGCTCTTTTTTACAAAGTGCTGAGAATATGGTGACACACAGGAAAATTACAGCAATTGTAATTTATGGATGAGAGTTCACAGTAATGTAATATTTTGCAGCAAATTCAAGAATACCTTATTTCCATTTTAAGGAACAATAAAAGTACCTAAGAGTACTTCATATTTTTCCTTTTGGGGAAGTGAAAATATTCCCAAATTGACTGAGGCGATGACAGCACACCTCTGTAATGATAATGAGAGCCACTGATTAAATATTTTGATTGGATTGTGTAATGCATGGGATTGTATAACACAGGGAATCCAGTGGTGGAAAATTGACTGTGGTTAACAGGACAAAGAAGAGTACATTTTTTCATGAAGAATAACGAATATATAATACAACATAGGGGGTTAAAAACTAGGTGAATTTTGGGAAAAATACACACAATTTAAGATGTGGGCATAGTTATAGTAATATTTTGTTGATGCTTTTTCATTGGAACATGAATTACTTAATTTCAGGTTATGCATATCTTAAAATAAAATGGCTCATTCAAAACTGTTTCTGGAAGTAGTACCAATTTTCACCTTCCAACAGTCATCTATGAAAATTTGTGTTGGCCCACAGCTTCACCACCATGTAGTATGTGTCAGTCTTTTAATTTTAGCCATTCTGCTGCACTTACAGCATTCTTTCATTATGTTTTTAAATTGTATTTCCCTGATGACCAATGATGTTTAACATTATTCAATGTTTGTTAGCCCTTTCCATAACCTTTTTGTGAATTGCCTATTAGAGTCATTTTATGACATTTATGTTTGTTTCTTTTTAAATTTTCACATTGGAATCATTACCTATTCACAGGTTGTTCCAATAAATATCCAGGATGAGACAAAAAGAATATGTAAAGAAATAATAGCTGAAAACTTCACAAATTTGGCAAATAAATAAATATCCAAGGAGCTCAATGAATTCTAAATAGGATAACTTCAAAGAGACTCCCACCAAGATGTATTAGAGGAAAATTGTCAAAGACCAAAGAAAAATAGTGAATACTGAAAGCAGCAAAATAAAAGTGACTTATCACATAAAATTGATTCTAAATATTAAGTGCCAATTTCTCATGACAAGTCATGGAAATAATGATGTATTAGTCATGGTTCTCTAGGGAAACAGAACCAACAAGAGGTATCTGTAAATAGTATGAGATTTTATAAAATTTATAAATGACCATGGAAATGCATGATTCCAAATTCTTTAAGGAAGTCTGCAAGCTAGGAGCTATGATGAAGGTCCTCACTAAGTTCCCCAGGATATACTGGCTTTCTGAAGTAGAGATGGGAATTCTCTCTCTGAATGCTGAGATCATGTCTCCTTATAATACCTTCAACTGATTGTAAGAAACATCACTCATTACTGAAGGCAATCTCCTCAGCTGATTATAGATGTAGTCAGTCATAGATGGAGTCAACTCACTGATATTAAAGTCTATAAAATGTCCTTGCATTACAATTAGCCCAGTGCTTCCTTAACTAAACATGTGGGCACCATTACCAGCCAAGTTGACACATTAGCCTAACCATCACAGTCCACCCACAGCTTGTCAAATTTGCAGCCATACACATCATCTAAAACCATACTTAATCTCTAAATAAAAACAGCAACAGATATATATTTTACCTAACAACACTCAATTCTTCTGCATACTACTGTAAATACACTAAATCCTTCCAGAATAAGGTGTAAGTCCTTGAGTAATATTCATTTTTAAACTTGACGTCCTTAAATACTATAACATGAAACTAATACAACTTATGTCATATGATAAGGAGATAAGATTGGGAAGAAAAAATGTATTCATTTTGTATACATGTACAAACTTTTAACAAAACAGGGAAGAAATATTCATGACCATTACAATATTCATTTATGTAACTGGTCAAGTGGTCATAGTTTGTGCTTATCACTATTTTCTACCACTACCCATTCCATTTTCCCTATACCTTCAGCAACCAACTCAGGTGGTAGTGTTTCTTTGCTTGGTGGGTGACTCAAATCTTCATTCTTGAATATTTTGGGCCATTGTTAGTACTGCATGGTTTGGATTGTTGCAGTCTTCCATTGACTTTAATCACAGGGCATGTTGGTACTAAGAGACATTCTGGAGGATCTCATTTATTCCAAACAAATTCTTGTTTACCTCTATTGTATAGTTGTAGTCCTATTTCCCCTTGATAGGATCAATCACCCCAGCCAGTACAGTAATTTCCTTCTTTGCCTGATGATTCAGAAGCATGAAGAACCTAAAGTGGCAGATGGCAGTCTTAACATCCAGGTTAATGGAATCATTGTGTTTCATGGTGGAAGCATTCCTCCATGACATGTAGACCAATAGAGCTTAAGGAACAAAAAGCAAAAAGCTTTCCTAGTGGACCACTAAGGGTAATAATGAGTGGTGAAACTCCCATTTCCAACCCTTTATTCCTGGACCTGTGAATCCTGTGAATGGGAGAAAGAACACCATAGAGTAGATGCTGGTTTAGAGCATATGCAACCTCCTGGAGAACAATTCCCAAGCCCTCTAAGGTACTGCCACATGGTTGTTACTATAATTGAGTCTTTAAAAGGCCATTCTGCTGTTCTATCAATCCAGCTGTTTCAGGATGATGGGGAACATGATAACACAAATGTATCCCATGGGCATGTGCCCATTTCCATACTTCATTTGCTGTGAAGTGGGTTCCTTGATTAGAAGCAATTCTCTGTGTAATGCCATGATGGTGAATAAGACTTTTAGTAAATGCAGGGATGGTAGTTTTGACCAAAGAATTGCACACAGGAAAGAAAAATCCTTATCTGTATAATTTGTCTATTCTACTTAGAACAAATTTCTGTCCCTTACATTATGGAAGTGACCTAATGTAATCATGCTGCCACCAGGTAGCAGGCAGATCACCTCAGAGAGAAGTGCCATATGAAGATCTGTGTATGGATCTCTGCTGGAGGCAGGTTGTGCACTCATTGTGGCTGTAGCTAGGTAGCCTTCATGAGGGGAATTCCATCTTGCTGAGCCCATGCATAACCTCCAACCCTACTAGCAGGGGTACTGTGTTCATGAGCCCATTGGGCATTAACGGGAGTGGCTGGGGAAAGAGGTTTACTGCTATCCACAGAACAGGCCATCTTATGCATTTGATTTTTAAAATCTTCTTCTGTTGACATCATGTAAATGGTGAGCATTTATATAGGATACCAATATCAATTATCTTCATACGTTTTGCCTCCTGGGAGGACATCTTCTCACCATTGTCCTTTAGGGACATCTCAGAAAGGACCTGCAATCTTGCACTTGTCCACTTTTAAGTAGTTCCTGCATATTGTTCAGAACCAGATTTTAAAAAGGACCAAGTTTTTGCTTTCTCAGACATCTCATTGCAAGGAATTATCCAAGAGGCCATCCTGTGGGCTGAGGAAGAGAAGGACATTTGGCAGGAGTGGAGGTCATGGGCATTTGTGCCACTTCCCCATGTAACTTCAGAACCCATTAGAGCATTATCTTATATATACCATTTCCATTTTGAGATGGAATGCTGCTGAGCACACCTAATATTATAGTTTGGAGGGTCAGACAATACCCTGCTCATGATAGACATCTTAGGTCTCATGGCCATTTGGTGGACCATGGTAAAATGTTCAGTCTCTCCTAAGGCCCAATATTAGACCAAAATCTGTTTCTCAAAAGGATAGTATTTATCTCCACAGATGGCAGTGCTTTGCTCCAAAATCCTAGGGATCTGCAAAGCAATTCTCATATAGGGGGCCTGCCAAAGTTTCTAGACAGTATCTCCCTATACCAGTGACATCACCAGCATCATTGCATCTGCTGGATCATACAACACAAGTTGCAGTGCATCATGCACAGTAGCCTGGACTTGTAATAGAGCTCCTCATTTTCCAATCCACACTCAAAACCAGCAGCTTTTCTGGTCACTTGGTAAATGCACAGGAGTACCACACCCAAGTGATGAAGATGTTTTCTCCAAAATCCAAAGAGGTCAATTTAGCATGGTGCCACTTTTTGGTCATAGGATGGGCCAGATGCAACAGCTCTGTGGCCAAGTGACAGATAATTTTGCACAATAGCCTAAGCCTGTCTCAGAATCTCTCTTTTCTCCATTTCACACTATAAACTAGCACCATTTCAAACACTCAGTAAATGGACTGCTGTAGCACATCCAAATCAGGAATATATTGTCTCCAAAATCAAAACAGGTCAACTAGATGTTTATCCTCATTTCTGATTATTGTAGGGGCCAGATGTTGTAGGTGCCAGCATATTTATTACTCTGGAAGGAATATCTTGATATGTCTCACCACTGGACACCTAGAAACTTCACTGAGGTGGAAGAACCCTATAATTTTGTTGGATTTATCTCCCACCTTCTGACATGCACATGCTTTACCAAGAAGTCTAGAGAAGTTGCCATTTCTTGCTCACTAAATTAAATCAGCATGATATCATCAATATAATGAATCAGTGTAATGTCTTTTGTGAGTGAGAGATGATCAAAGTATCTGTGGGCAATATTATGACATAGGATCTGAGAGTTGATATTTCCCTAAGGTAGGAGAGTGTACGTATATTTCTGGACTTTCCAGCTGAAAGCAAACTGTTTCTGGTGGCCCTTACTAACAGTAATTGAGAAAAAATTATTTAACAGATAAATAGCTTCATACCAGGTACTAGGGGATGTGTTGATTTGCCCAAGCAATGATGCCACATCTTGAACAGCAGTTGCAATAGGAGTCAGCACCTCACAAATTTTATTATAATCCACTGTCAGCCTCCAAGATCCTTCTGGTTTCTGCACAGGCCAAAGAGGAGAGTTGAATGAGGATGTGGTGGGAATCACCACCCCTACAAACCTTAAGTCCTTTGTGGTGTCATGATGTCTGCAATCCCTCCAGGAATACAGTTTTGACTTTTGATTTAATATTTTGCTAGTTAGGGGCAATTCTAGTGGCTTCCACATGGGCTTCCCTATCATAATATCCTTAATATGGGAACCAATTTGGGTGTTTTGCCAATTACTGATTATGTCTATTTCAATTATTCATTCTGGAACTGGGGACAAACACAGAATAGGTCCAGGGACCCACTGGGCCCACTGTGATATGAACCTGAACTAAAGCTCTATTGATCATCTACCCTCCATAAGCCCCTACTCTGACTGGTGGACAGCAGTGACATTTTGGGTGTCTTGAGATTAATATCACTCCTGACCTAGTGTTAAATAATTCATGAAATTTCTGATCTTTTCCTTTTCCAAAATGTACAGGAATCCTAGTAAAAAGCTGTAGGTGTTTTTGGAGAAGGGTAGGAGGAAGATAAACAGTATAAATTTCCAGCAGAGTAACAGGATCCTTCCCCATGGGGACCCAGCTTTCACCTAATTCAAGGAGCTTGGGATCTGTAAACTGTCTCAAGTCTGGGAATTGATTAAGGGGTCAAGACTCTATGTTTCTGTAATTCAAATTAGGTTTTTGTTCACTTGACTAGAACGCTTCTGCTTATACAAATCAAAGAGGAATTTAGTAGAGTGTCCATCTGTTTTACTTCTATGTACCCCATGATTTATTAGTCAATGGCATATGTCTATGCAGCTCAGTCTATTTTGATTGTGATATATCATTGTGAAAGCCATGCCCACCTTGTCTTTGGCAATTAACTTCTGCCACTTGGCTTCTGCCAGCCTGGAATCCATTCATTCCCATACTATTTAAGTGCCCCAGTTCAGTAACACTAATTCACAAGGTAATAACTGACCTAAAGAGAAGAGCAAACACTGAGCCCTTCAGGAAAGATGGAGTTAGGCTCACAAATTTATTCCTCACATTCATTCACGGGCAGTTGAGCAGTTCATACATAGTAATTTGATTCTATTTTTAAATACATAAAAAATTTTAAAAATATAATTAGATTACATAAATGTTACATAAAAATGTAGGGGATTCTCATGTGCCCCACTCTCTACCTCTTCTACAATTTCCCACACTGGAGTGGGCATCACCATTCCAGTATCCTCATGATTTGGGAATCAATGATGGACTATAGTAGACTTACTATTATTCTACTGTTGACATTGTTATTCTAGCAATGGAAGACTTTTTATCAATGATCTGGAGGCAGTGGCCATGGGAGATTCTGAGGGAAGGGAGATGGGAAAATAGGTGTAATATGGGGAATTTTTGGGACACAGTAATTGTCCTGAATGACATTTCAATGCAGGCATAGACCATTAGATATCTTGTCATAATTTTTTTAAAAGATTTATTTTTTATTTATTTCATACCCCCCCCCTTTCTGCTTATTCTTGCTGTATTCATTTTTGCATTCTTCAGTGTCTGCTTGTCTCCCCCACTGCAGTGAACCACTGAGTAAGCTCACTGTGTGGTGGACTGCCTGATCATGGCAGCTTGCCCTGCTTGTGAGGGTCTACCCTGCCCACAGGGGCTTGCCCTGCCTGTGGCAGCTTGCCCTGCCTGCAGTGGCTTGCCTTCTCAAGGTGGCCTGCCTGCTCAAAGAGGCCATGGGAACCAAACCTGGGGCCTCCTATGTGGTAAACAAGTGCCCTACCAATTGGGCTACAACCAGCCCCCTTGCCATAATTTTAAAAATTGTGTGGGAGAGAGTTTAAAGTATAAACTATAATCCACACTTAGTGACAATGCTCCAGCATGTGTTCATCAATTGTAAGAAATACAAAACACTAATGAAAGATGTTGTTAATGTGGTAAATCAATTCTAATGTTCCAATTTCTTTAAGCCTTTGGATCCTATCATGTACACTATACCAGTGCAATTTTGGTATCTTCACCTAAGTGAAGTCTTTTGATCCATGTTTCAGCAAGCTGCCAGAATAAACTTTTAGGAAGCTTTCTAACCCCTTGATCTATAGCACTGAATCCAAAATCTCTGCTTAGTGGGCCCATATCAATAAATTCAGTATGATCAAACTATATATTCCTTCCACCATTACCCCACAATAATAATAACCATACTTACACATATTCTTCTGATTCTGTCTACATAATTTATAAAATTCTTGTGGTCCTTTTAAGGACCTCATTGGTCACACTTTAAAGTTTACCTTTGGTGCTTGATATGACTTTAGTATAGTTTTATGACTGGAAGAAAAGAGGGGGGAAGAGGCAAGAGGGCATCAGTTTAGGTGTGCAGTCACTGACTCTAAGCAGAAGATGGCTGATTGGGGAGAGAAGCCTGCCAGGGTGGTCTTTTCTGGGATTCTGGGGGACAGAGGTTTTAGGTGAATCTGTCTGGAGGAAACTGGACTGTGAGTTGGACTGCTCACCATATAATCATGAGTTATTTACTCCCCTGCTGGAAACACAGTCAGCTAAACCCTGTTCTCTGGGCAGGGTGATGGGCAGGCCAAATCCTCACCAGTAGATCATTGATGGGGGGAATAA
>PVKH010031199.1:0-12363 GCA_004027955.1 Chaetophractus vellerosus
AGAATAATGTTTTTAAATGCATAAAATAAAATTACAAAGAAAATCAGTTACATATACTGAAATGCAGTTACTAAAATAAAAAACATATGATATAATACTATACATATGTGCTTCTTTTGTAACACATTAAATAATAATCCAATATATCAAAAATACAGGAAAGTTAAATTTAATTTTTTAAAAGACTTGTTGGTATGCAGACTGTTGTTTATCTTTAATAAGAACATAAAACTGTGGTGTAGTATTTGACAAGGCAATGTTATATCATGTTGGACATCTAATCGAGTTTATTTTTTTCATCTCAAGCTCATGGGCCCCCTGAAATCTTTGGGGTCTGTGGACCCCTGGTTAAGAACCCCTTCTCTAATGTAGCACTGTCCAATAGAAATATATTGTGAGCCACAACTGTGAGCCGTATATGTAGTTTTAATTTTCTGGTAGCCACATTAAAAGGTAAAATCAAAGAGATAAAATTAATTTTTAAAATGTTTCATAAAGTAAATTAGAAAAATATTTAATATTTTATAAAATATTTTAAAATAAAAATATGAACATATGTATATAATCAAAATATTATCATTTCAACATGTAATCAATATAAAAATATGAGACATTTTATTCCTTTTCTCATACTAAGTCTGAAATTCAGTGTGAAGTTTACACTTAACAGCTTATCTCAATTTGGGTGAGCCACATTTCAAATTCTTAATTGTCACATGTGGCTAGTAATTGCTGTATTTAGTACTTTTAGAGTTCTAGGATTTATAAAATTCATCTTTTGTATATTACATGAATACAAATATTATTTGAAGGTATAATATATAATATATGTGTGTGTGTGTGTGTATAATTTTGGTATGAGAACCTTGTAGCAGTTTACACCTGTTTCTCTCCTCCCAGCCTTTATGTTTATTGTTGAGGTAAATTTTACTTATAAAACTTTTATAAACCCCACAATACATTGTTATTAATTTTGCTTTTAAACAATCAATTATTTTTAAATGAAACTGGAAGATGAGGAAAAAACTTTTTTATTTCGCCACCTGCTTACCATTTTAAGCTCTCTCCATTTCTTTGTGTAGGTGCACACTTCTGTTTGGTATCATTTTCCTCCCTCTGGAAGAACTTCCTGTAATGTTGCCTGTACTACAAGTCTGATGTTAACACATCCTCTCAGCTTTTGTTTGTCTGGAAAAGACTTCATTTCACTTTGAGTTTTGAAGACTGTTTGCTCTGGATATAGAATTCTAGTCTGGCAATTTTTTGTTTTGTTTTCTTTGTTCTTAGTACTTTTGAAGAGGTAATGCCATTGACTTCTGTCTTGCATAGTTTCTGAGACAGCTGTTGTCATTTTTATCTTTGTGACTTTTCCCCCTCTGATGCTTTTAAGATTTTTTATTTCTTTATCACTGTTTTTCAGAAGATGTATTGTGATGTTTCATGGTGGTGTTTTCTTTGTGTTCAACCTATTTGGGGGTTTTGAACTTCCCATATCTGTATTTATAGTTTTCATCAAATTAAGAAAAATTTCAGCCATCATTTCTTCAAGTGTTTTTTCTGTTCTACCCACCTTTTCTAGGACCCCAGTTACATATATGTTGACCTACTTGATATTTTCCCTAAGGTCACTGAAGTTCTTTTCATATTTTCCTCTGTCTTTTTCTCTCTCTGCTTCATTTTGAATAGTTTCTGTTGCTGTCTTTAATTTCAGTGAACTTTCTTCTGCAATGTTTAATCTGCTTAATTCCATTCAGTGTATTTTCCATTTTAGATATTGTAGTCTTTGTCTCTAGCACTTCTGCATAGTTCTTTTCATATCCTCCATTTCTGTCTTCATTATATTCATGTTTTCCTTTAAATGCTTATGATATATATATTAGTGGTTTAAGGGCTTTACTAATTTCATCAACTCTGTCATATCAGGTCCCCTTCTTTAGACTGATCTTTTTGGTTATGGGTCGTAATTGCTGCCTCTGGGCATATCTTGCACCTTTTTGTTAGATGCCATATAATGTGAGTGTTTCATTGTTCAATGTTTTGGTTACTTTGTATTCTTTTAGAGAGAGTTTAGTTTTATTTTGGCAGGCATTTATGTTCTTTCTAGGCTTGTTTTTACTCTTTGTTAGGGTGGGTATATAGTAACCTTTTCTCCAGGGCTAGTTTTGCTCTACTACTAAAGTGTGACCCTTCTCAAGTCTCTGTTGATTACCTCAACTGTTCATTGAGGTCTCTTTTCCCTGCCTGGATGAAATTCACATTTCTTCCCATCTTGTGTGAGCTCTGGGAATTGTTTACCTTATAAGTCCCTGGTAGTTTTTTTTTGTTTTTTTTTTTTTTTAACCTGTGGAGTTTTACCCTACATAGTCACAGATTATTATTTAGCCAAAGATTCACGGGTCTACATGTTGGTTTCTGGAGCTCTTCCTCTGTCTAGCTCCCTTTACCCTCAATTTCCAGCTGTCTTTGTCTTCCCATGCTCCAATCTCTGTCTCCTTAATTCAGTGAGACTTCTGTGCTCTGCTTGCAATAGCTCTCCCTGTTCCATGGTTCAGAAAGTACAGCCAGGAGGGAAGCCAGGCCGATCAGAGGACTCACCTCATTGGTTTTTCTACTTTCAGGAATCACAATTTAGTGCTGCGTGTTGTCAGCTGTCTGAAAACATTTTGTCCAACTTTCTAACTTTTTGCATCAGGAGGGTAAATGTAGTAGCTTACTGGAATTTGAAGTCATGAAAACAGCCAGAGTGCTGTAAAAACCTCTGAACAAGTGAATAAGCCTTCAGCAGATGTCCAGGTCAGCTTGGTGGAGTAGCATATATATCAATATGCTACTTGAACTCTGTATAATTTACATTTTAGGTTACAAAGCTCTTATAGCATATCGATCATAAGTGCTAAGGTATGTATGTGAAATGTTTTAAGAGTATTTGTGCTGTAATAGTTACCATTTGTTAAGATTTAAGTTAGTGGGCCGGCTGTAGCCCAGTTGGTAGGGCTCCGGTTTACCACATGGGAGGCCCCGGGTTCGGTTCCCAGGGCCTCCTCGAGCAGGCAGACTGCCTCAAGAAGGCAAGCCGCCACGGGCAGGGCAAGCCCCCGCGAGCAGGGCAAGCTGCTGCGAAGTGAGCTGACTTGGCGGGTTGACGCAGTGGGGGCAGACAAGCAGACACAGAAGAACGCAAAAACGAACACAGCAAGAACAAGGAGAAGGGGGGAGTGTATAATGACTAAAAAAATAATAAATCTTTAAAAAAAAAAAGACTTAAGTTAAAAATATCATTGGCCATCCAATATCAGATATAAAAGGAGTTTCACCAATTTGAGACGGAATTTACTGAAATGGTGCATATGTTCTGCAGGAAAACTGCCTAGGTTCAAATCCTGGGCCTACCACTTGTTAGTGTGTTTACCTTGGGCAAATCACATAACTTCCCAGAATTGCAAATTCGCATCTGTAAAGGGAAAATAATTCTACCTCATACAGTTATTGGGAGGATTAAATAATTATATATATGATCTGTATATGTGTGCATGTGTGTGTATGTGAAGCTTTTAGAACAAAACTTGACGGTAAGTGCTCAATAAATGTTAGTTGTGTTGTCATTATTGTGATTGTCATCGGGGAACTGAGTTTTCTGATTAAAGTTTATTACTCTTTTTCTTTTACTATTTTTTATACCCCCCCCCCTTTTCTGCTTTTTCTTGCTGTGTTCATTTTTGCATTCTTCTGTGTCTGCTTGTCTCCTCCCACTGCAGCGACCTGCCAAGTCAGCTCACCACACAGTGGCCTGCCTGCCCGCAACGGCTTTGCCCTGCCCACGGCGGTTTGCCTTTTCGAGGCGGTCTGCCTGCTCGAGGAGGCCCTGGGAACCGAACCCAGGGCCTCCCATGTGGTAAACCAGAGCCCTACCAATTGAGCCACAGCTGGTTCCCTCTTTTACTGTTTTAAGTGAAACATTTCTTCCTTTTTTAGCCAAGTATATCGTATGTACAAACTATTACAGTTGTGCAATTTAAAGAATAGTAAATAATATTCATATCTTCCATCCATCTTCAGGACTAGAATATTATTGATATATTCAAAGTCAATCATACAACTCTTCCCTCTCCCATATCCCATCCCCTCTCATATCCTGAATTTTGTGGTTTTGGTAGCCTTGCTTTAAAAAAAAAAAGTTTTACTACATATTGATTTAGTCATAAACAATATGCGATTTAATTTTACATGGTTTTTAAATTTCATGTAAATATAATGGCATGTTTCCTTCTGTTCCTCTATTTACTGTTACATTTTTTTCAAGGATCATCCATGTTGGTGCATGTGGCTTTAGAGCATTTATTTTTCACTTCCATAGAGTATTATTATTTCCAGTTTTTTTCTATTACAAATAAAGGAGCTCTGAACATTTTTGTGCATGTCTCCTGGTGTACATGTCAAAAATTTCTCTGGGTGTATTATAGGAAGAGAAGTTTCAGGTTCTAATTTATATACATCTTCTACTGGCTGCTGGCTGGAGCAGGCCAGTGTGGAACTGAAATGTCACAGTGGGCCAGGCAAGGGATGATGGGGATTTGGCCAGAATGATTACCAGGCAATGGAGAGAAGCATATGAATTAGAGATTTTGTTTGGAAATATAATCAGCAGGTGTTGAGGGTATATTTCATTTGGGGGTGGCAACGTGGTGGTCAGAAGGAAGGGAACATGGAGGAGGACTACCAGGCTTTTAAATGGAGGTACCATTTCTTGAAATGGGGAGTTCTCCCAACAGATAGCCAGACTTTATTTTGTTTCAGTTTTTGCTGAATTAATCTCCTCTTTGGTTATTAGCTACTGCTGTTCCTAATGCCAGTGTGCTTGCCTGTAGAATGTTCAGTTCTCTTTCCAATATGCTGCTTTAGATCTGCTTTAAAGACAAAAAGTATAGAACTGAATGGTTTGGAATGATATGTAAGGCCATTGAAAAATGACCCAAGAGACTTCCCGAGGAAAGTAATGAGATTTGGACTTTACATCTTTTGATTGTGTCCTGTGCTCAGTTGTGTTACTAAAGGTTGCTAGTTAGCTGAGTTTCAGATATATAAGATATGATCCTGTCAGGATTCATATTTAAATATTATAAATGAAGCAAAATTTGGAAGTAAAAGATTATAATTTATATGTCAAGAGACAGTGGAAAATAAGGTAAATGGCAAATATTGAGTCCAAAGCTCTGGATTTGACTCTTCGCCCTCCCGCTCATGAGCTATGTATTAGTTTCCTATTGCTTCTGTAACAAATTATCACAAATTTAATGGCTTAACCAATACATACTTTTATCTTACAGTTCTGGGGGTCAGAAGTCTGAAGTGGGTTTCAACTGGGCTAAAATCAGGTGCTGGCAGAGCTGCATTCCTTTTGGAGATTCTAGGAGAACCCATTTGCTTGCCTTTTCCAGCTTCTATATGCCACCTACTCTCCCATCTTCACAGTCAGCATTGTCCAGCCAATTCCTTCTGCTGCCATCCCTCTGGATCTCCCCCATCCACTTTTAAGGACCCTTGGATTACATGGGGCCACCTGGAAAATCCAGGATACTCTCCCTGTTTTAAGGTCAGCTGACAAGCAGCAGTAATTCACCTGCAACTTTAATTCCTCTTTGCCCTGTAAGGTAACACATTCAGAGGTTCCAGGGAATAGGGAATGGGCATCTTTGGGGGCCACTGTTCTGCCTACTACAAACTGGGTGCTCATGGACCAGGCATATGGATGTTTGAGCAGCTTCCTCATCTGTGAAACAGTAATAATAACAATACCTACCTCCAGATTTAGGCAGACATTGTTTTTAGAAGACTTTTTTTTTTAGGGTTGCCAATTTTTATTTTTCCAACTAATATCATTAAAAATAAAACTAACAAAAATCCTTATTTTTTTCCCCCATTCTCAATTTTTATTGAGCATTTACAGTGTGCTGGGCACAATGGAAAACATTGTCCCTGCTCTTGAGGAGCTTACATTCTAGAAGAAAGAAAAATACACCTCCTTTAAAATGGTATTTTTGTTTGTTGTTTTCTTCAAGGTACTGAGGAACAAGTCTGTAGGATGAAAGTTGGGTATAACTTAGCCCCATCATTATTTAGAGAATAGAGGAAGAAGGATTTAAAGGCAGACAATGATAGACCATTCAAGATAGGTAGGGTTTAAAGGGAGATAAGCACAATCTCTTCAACTAAGAAGACATTGCTGCAGTGAAAAGGGTGAGGGAAATAGTTTGTGAGATGCAAACAAAGGAAGTAGGGTAGTATCTTAGACACTGATGTGGAGCCAGAAAGATCATGCTGCCTTTTTCCAAGTACATGGCCATTAAGTACAAATGAGACAGAAGAAGCCTAAAACAAGGAAGGTAATCCTGTGCACCTGACAAATAGAAAGAATAAAGGATACAAGAGTATCAAGAAATTTTTAAAAACCAAAAGTAGAAGCATAAAACTTACAGTTCAGTGCTATTCAACATCATGATGGACCAGGAACATTGTGGCTGTGGCTTCCTAAGTTAGAAAATGCCATATACCAAAAAATGTTGAAAGGAACACATTACTTTTATCCAACTGACAGCCCGCCCCCCAAAAAAGGAAACTGATTTTTTTGGGGGGGAGGGGAGAAGACTTTTAAAACTATAAACACTATACAAATGTTGCAGGTGTTGTTTTTGTTACAGTTTATACTGAAGCCAGTAGATATACAGAAAGACACTTAAAGGTTATAATCCACTTTAATCCTTTTAAACCGGGCACTTTAAAATCCAGGAGATCTGTATGGATTTTAGCACATTCTATATAATGTGTACAATGAGATATTTAAGGTATGAATTACACAAGGCCCTAATCCCCAGTTCATTTTTTAACATAATTAGCCTGGGGACAATAATTTTATGGGCCCCAAGACCTGTAGCTCTGTTAAAAGCTCCTTAAACCTGAAATTGAGTCAAATTTACAAGAAGAAAAGAAAATGAGCTCCATTTAAGATGGCAGTAATATAATAAAGGACATATATGGGTGAGTTTTCTGTTAAAAGGCGTATGGATTGCTAGAAGTCATTTAAGCAGTTTAATACTTTCCTGTCCCATGCTTCTTCCCTGAAAAATTTATTAGAAGAGGAAGATTAAGAGCGAGACTGAAATACTGAAGTCAGAGCTTTTGTGGCATACTCATACAGTCTATTCTGTATTAGTACAATTTAAAAACAAACATCAAAAAGGAAATTCTCAAACATCCCAGGACCTTTAACTCAAGTGGATAACTTTAGAGCTTTAAATATATGTTTTTGTTTTTCCTTTCCTTGGAACAAAAATTCTGTAAGTTAAATTAAGCCTCTAAAAGTAAATAGCTTTATGATTGTAAGGTCAGTTCATGACTTGAACAGCTTTGTGTCATTTCTTATCTCTATAACATTTTGCCACAGGCGTTAAGTATGTGATAAGGTAGGTAGGGGGTGGGTGGCAGGAAGATTGTGCCACTGTCAAAGAGAGAAAGGGCACCTTCACTCAGTAGTGGCACCGCCCAGGATTGGAGGAAGCATACTTTTGGGAGAGAGATGGGAAATGTTAAGTCCCCTGGAGGCCAGCACCCTTCAAAGCTGGTTAATATCTTTCTGAGTCTGTCTTGTGGTTTTAGGAATGTTATGGCTTTTGGGGGGGGGAGAGGGTATGTTTGAGAAAGAAGAGTCCTTCCTTCCTTAACCTATGCAAATAATCTTCGAGGACTTTGATCACTGGTAAGAGGTATAGGAGACTGTCATCTGCCCTCCAGATGAAAGGCTCTTTCTGGCAGGGGTGTTATAGAGATGTGGGTCAGGGTGTTTTGGTTGTTGTGGTTTTAGGAAGGATCTTTAAAAATAATCTTATGATTGTTTTGTTTTCTTGTACTCTTTTACGTTTTCTTCCCTTTTTTCGTGGCAGAAGCCACGGCCAGCTGTCTGTGTGATCTCACTCCCGGCTCCTCCCGAGGCGGTAACTCCATGTAGACTGGCTTGGGTGGAGTCGGGGGTGGAGTGATGTCTTCCTACCGCCTTTGTGCCAGGCCTGCCTGCCAAACTCTGGTTGAGCTGACTTGTCCTTTTAGAACAAACAAACTTTATACTATCTTGGCTCCTATAGAGCAGACATGCTATGCCGGTGGCAACAGCGTCCCCGATCTGGTGGGGGGAGTAGTTGAGTCAGGGTTTGGTTATGCTCCCATTCATTTAGTTCACATCCTTTGCTGGATGCCCTGACTGACATTTAAGCACTGAATGCTCCTTGAAAATTACATCTTTAAAGCCACCGCACTGTTCTAAACAAAATTGACAGAAAGGAAAGCAAATTTTTGACAGAAAAAAAAGTTTGGGGGTAAATAGACCTCTAGAATTTTACAACTTCTTTGGTATTCTCCTGTGTGTAAGGGTGAATTTTTATTGTTCCCTGAGTACATGATTTAACCTACATCTTAGCTAACTTTTTAAGGGGTTAAACTTGGGCTGTATATCTTCTTTGAAAGGATTGAAAGGGACTTTGGGCTGGCATATCTGTTTTCATTGCAGTGTTAGCTGTATGGTAAGTTATACATTTTTGTATGTGAAAGTGTAATATTAAAAGTATCCAGTTTTGAGCCATTTGTGCGCATTAAAAATAACTTGCTATTCGTGTTCAGCGGTTTTCTTGTTAGACAATGTAGGGGACTTGCCACAACACATGCAACAGATTATAAAAAGACTGCAAATTTAATAATTGCAACATGGCACAGACCGCACTGGCAAATATGGGGATACAGCACTCTCTTTAATCATGGTGCTTCCCATAGTGTGGGTGGTCACGGTCCGTAGACATCGCAGGCCATCCAGTCCCCGTGTGAGAGGGATCGGGAAGCAGAGCACAAGTAAACAGCATTCCACAGGCTTTTCAGGATTTTTATTTTGAGAAAGTATAACATTTACTTTAGGTGGCTTTTTCCCTTTCTTTCCTCCTTCTCTAACCTCCTCCTTTAAATGTTTGTTACTTAGATCGTTTGTTTTTATCAGGTAAAATTTTACTATATGTGCTTTTGCTTTCTTTGTCCAGCTTTGTGTGTGTGCGTGCGTGAGTGCAACAGAATAAGGCATATTTAACACTTCAAAAGTGTTTCAAAACAAAAGCTGAAAATGAACCGGTGGGATATTATGATCATTAGAAGTTCCTAATTTCTTAGAGTAAGACCTGGTAAACTGATTTTGAGCAATTTGCTTCCTTGTTTCCTTTTCTAAAAAATTTAACTTCTGCCCCCTAATGTTTCCTTTGATGTTTGATCAGATGAAAATCTGGATCATTTGCAAAGTTTTCTCTTCTTCATTCAAAACTGTTGTTCTTGCTAGTCTACTCTGTTCTTTAGTAATCTGTTTTTCCCTTTTTAAAAAGCTTTTACTGTCCTATGTAGTCCTTAATGGTTATGAGTATTGATGAAAGAAGCAAGTGATAGAAATGTGAAGTCACTTGTTTTTATCCATTCATGAGAATTAAGGAGTTTATAAAAGCACTTGGTCAATTTCTCTAGGGAGGAGTTGTTATAAGTATACAAATGGAAATGTATCCATCTGAAGCTTTAACATTTTTTTCTTCCCTGAGTGATTTTTTTTTTTTTAAAGAAAGACCTGGAAAAATATAGATATGTTCATAAAAGAGCAGTTAATATTACAAAATGTACATTTTTCTCTTCCCCCTCCCTATTGATTTCCTTAGGGGGATACTTTCTTACTTATTAACATTATGGACAGGCTGTTCTTAGTCTTCATATAGAAAATTACAGACAAGCTACCCTATTATCCATTTAAAAAATGTAAAACATTACATTTTCATTGTTATTTTATATAGCACACATAAATGGGTCAAATGAAGAACTATGTAAAATATAAAGAAAATACTTTGCAGACTTATATAACATAAGATATAGTCCCTAATAAAATCATATTATGTTGTACAGTTTTTTTTTACTAAGCTGATTAAGAATGAACTGCCTCAATTTTAATTTATAATGACATTGTCTAAACCAGCTTAAAGGACAAGTAGAGTGATTAATTTTAGAAGGAATAACTTACTTTTGAAATCATACCTTTATAAAAAATCCAGTGCTATACATAGATTTTTGGAGAGTTTAGTTTTTCATGAAAGCATTTAAAAATGCTTTAGTCATTTTCATTTATGATAGAGCTAATCTAATTCTCTATTCTGATGCTACTTGCCAAGCTTTAGATCACAACAGCTTAATTTAAGAGGAAAAATGGCTGGCTAATCCCCTTTGGTATTTTGAAGATATTTTGGGCACCCTTTGTTCTCTAGTATGTTACAGTCTGTTTATGGGGAACCACTGGGTGTTTGATGTGGGACCCTCTGGCAGAGGAGATTTGAACTCTAGAGTCTGGGTGCAATGGACAAGTTAAGGATACTGAAAATAACTTTCTTTTGGAATTGTCTTTCATCTATAAATTGAAGGATTACATTTTATTTTAAATGGAATAGGAATGATGCAGGTTAGTTTTGGTTTTAGAAATCAGCTTTTGGAGTTTAGTAACCATATCAAAAGCAGGGATGTTGACATTTTAAATTTTATTATTGTTAAATGTTAACTTATATTTATGACTGAGCATTTAGTCTCCCTTTTCCTGAGCTTCCTGAAGGGTCTCATAATTTGCCTTAAGATACCAGAAAAATGTGTCTTAGTCTTTAATGCCTCATTTCAGACTCATGCTGTGGCTCTCAAAGACCTAGTGGAAGTTCAGCTGGTTTCTATTCATAGATATGCTCTCAGCATTTCCCCAGTTACCAATATCTAATTAAACTGTTAAGGTTGTTGTGATGGAGATTCGTGTGTTTATATCTGTATAGATGTATCCCCTTGAACTCCTTTCATTAAAAAGATTCCTAGCAATATGAGAGACATAAGTAATATAAAGACTATAAGACTGAATGTCTGCCCCTCCCCCCCTTTTTTAGGAAGTACTGGGGATTGAACCTTGTACATGGGAAGCAGGTGCTCAACCACTGAGCTACATCAGCTCCCCTATTGTAATTTTTTTTATTGAAATTAAAGCAGGAATATTTTTTGTTCAGGCTACTGTTCTTAAAATTAATTTACTTTCCTGACTTTCAGTCGATACAGAAGACATTAGCATACACCAACCATACATTTTTTCTTATCATTGCTGCTATGCTACTGGTGATATTTATAGTCTTATATCTTCCTTGCTCCATCCTAAGTATAAGTATACACCATTGTGTTTTGTGTTCAAGACTAGCAACTCAAACTGTGGTCTAAGGATTCTGGGTTTCTAAGAGTCCACAATGTCCTCCCTTTTCCATCTATGTATCTTTGTACTGCCAGAGTTTCTTTATAAATTGAATCAGAGCAACATATTGCAATAGATTGAATGCAGCAGCAGCTATGAGAATCCAGAAGTTTTGGAAATATCTGCAAAAAATGTTAAACAGTGCCACTCTACTCAAAATTTTTTTTTGTTTTGGAAAATGTAGTTATTTTTCATAAAATAATGTTTCATAAATTGTGTTACTATGTAGTGGGATTATTATCTTTAAATGAATAAATAGTATTGTAAAATTATCTCAGGTTTACTACCAATATAATAAAACCTACATTTTAAAAAATGCTTCGGAATCCTGGGGCCAGAAAATTTAAGAATTGCTGTTATAGGTGCTGGGGTTCTCAAATCAAACTTCTGTGGACTTCTCCAAGAGCTTTATTGAAGTGAGCCTATCAAATGTAGAGTGACCTTAGCCCCACAGTCATGAGGTTTTAATCGACTGTTTGGCAACATTGCTTGATAGATACTTCGTGTATTAAAAGGCACATCATGAAAAATTCCCTGAAAATATAAAGGTTCTCTTACCAATTTAAAAAAGAGCCATAGGTTCACAGTTACAATCCCTTTTACTCATTTAACTATTTTTTTTTTGTAATTTGACATAATCTGGGCTTGCCTATATTTTAATATGTGGCTTTTAACAAACATTGTAGATTGTCATCGTTCATATATGATTCTATTGCAATTTTGGAACCCGTGCCAGTTTTAATAAGCATAGAATACATTGTTCTTACATGTAATTTGGATATTTCTAACCACATTTACTTCAGTTACCTAATATTTTATTTTTCAATTGATATCCAGTTTTGAGATGAAAAAGATAAGGAATGTAACTGGCAAAATAACCAAATTTTGTTTTACCATTATTACTTTAAATTTTCTATTTGTAGTTTATCTTGCTTTTTTTTTCCTTTTCTTTTCTTTTTTTTTTTTTTTTTTTTTTTTTTTTTTTTTTTTTTTTTTTTTTTTTTTTTTTTTTTTTTTTTTTTTTTTTTTTTTTT
>PVKH010031200.1:0-12337 GCA_004027955.1 Chaetophractus vellerosus
CCACCCTCCCCACCCTAACCCCCTGACATTCCTTCTTACAACTGAGAAATGTTCCATTGTATGTATATACCACAATTTGTTTATCCAGTAATCTGTTGATGGGCATTTCGGTTGATTCCAACTTTTGGCAATAGTGAATAATGCCTCTATGAACATTGGTGTGCATATATCTGTTCGTGTTCCTGCAGTGAAATTTCTGGATCATATAGCAATTCTAAATTTAGCTTTCTGAGGAACTGCCAAACTGTCCTCCACAATGGCTGCACCATTCTACATTCCCACCAGCAGTGGATGAGGGTTCCCATTCCTCCACATCCTCTCCAACATTTGTAGTCTTCTGTTTTTTTTTAATTTAATGACTGCCAGTCTAATGGTTGTAAGATAATGTTTTATTGTAGTTTTGGTTTGCATTTCCCTAATAGCTAGTGATGTTGAACATCTTTTCATGTACATTTCAGCCATGTGTATTTCTGCTTTGGAGAAGTGTCTATTCAAATCACTTGCCTATTTTTTTTTAAAGATTTATTTTTATTTTATTACATATCTCCCCTTCCCCCCCGCTGCAGCGACGCGCCGAGAGTGGTCACTGTGCAGGCGCGGCTTTCCCTGCTTGTGGGCAGCTTCTGCGTCCATTCACAGCCGGCTTTCAGTTTGCGGGTGGCTGGGTGCGCTCCATTCGCGGGTGACCTGCCCTGCCCGTGGCGGCTTTTGCCTTGTCCGTGGCAGCTTTTTGCCCTGCCCACGGCGGCTCTGGCCCGCCCATTTCGGCTTGCCATTCTCAAGGTGGTCTGCCTGCTAGGAGAGGTCCCCGGGAACCGAACCCGGGGCCTCCCATGTGGTATGCCGGTGCCCTATCCACTGGGCTATCGAGCCGGCCCCAACTTGCCTATTTTTTTAATGGGTTGTTTGTCTTTTTATTTTTGAGGTGTAGGATTTCTATATATATGCTAGATATTAGGCCCCTATCAGATATTTGGTTACCAAATATTTTCTCCCATTGAGTAGGCTGCCTTTTCACTTTCTTGACAAACTCCTTTGAGGTGCAAACATTTTTAATTTTGGGGAAGTCCCATTTATCTATTTTTCTCTTTTGTTGCTTGTGGTTTGAGTGTAAAGTTCATGAAACCGTTTCCTAATACAAGATCCTGTAGATGCTTCCCTACATTATATTCCAAGATCTTTATGGTCTTGGCTCTTATATTTAGATCTTTGATCCATCTTGAGTAAATTTTTTTATAAGGTGTAAGATGATGTTCCTCTCTCATTCTTTTGGGTATGGATATCCAGTTCTCCAAACACCATTTGTTGAAGAGGCCATTCTCTCCCAGTTGAATGGGTTTGGTGGCCTTGTCAAAAACTGGCTGACTGTATATGTGAGGATCTATATCAGAACTCTCATTTTGGTTCCATTGGTCAGTATGTCTATTCTTGGGCCAAAACCATGCAGTTTTGACCACTGTAGATTTGTAGTGTGTTTTAAAGTCAGGTAGTGTGATTCCTCCAATTTCATTTTCTTTTTCAACATGTCTTTGACTATTCGGGACCTTTGTGTTTCCAAATAACTTTCTTTTTTTTTTAAACAATTTATTGAAGTATATTATTCATACATGAACTTACATAAACTATAAGTGTTCAATAAACATCGTGAACTTAGAAAACAAACATGCATAACATCACACAGGGCTCCCACACACCACCCCCCCCAACATCCTGCATTGTTGTGAAACATTTGTTAACAAATCATGAAAGAGCATCATCAAATTAGTGCTACTAACTATAGTCCGTATCTTCCTCACCTATACATTTTTAAAGGGATTTATTTATTTATTTATTTACTTACTTACTTTTATCCATTTTTATCCCCACCCCTGTTTTTGCTGTTTCTGTGTTCATTCACTGGGCAACTCTCTGTGTCCATTTCCTGCCCTCTCTTCTCATCTTTCTCCTCCTGTCTTCACTGGGAAGCAATCCTTGGAGCCTCTGATGTGGGAGAGAGGCATCCTATCACCTGTGCCACATTAGTTCCTGGTTTTTCAGTGTGTCTCATCTTGGCTCTCCCTTCTGTCACTTCTCTGTTACGTCATCATCTTGCTGCATGACTCGCAGGGCCTGACGGCACACCCGCAGATGGGGCCTAAGGATCACCCATTTGTGGAGCCTGGCGGTACACTCGCACACAGGGCCTGGTGGCCCACATGCCTTCTATATTTTTCTTTTTTTAATTTTTACCAGGAGGTACCAGGAATTGAACCCACATCCCTCCATATGGGAGACAGATGTCCAACCACCTGAGCCACATACATTCCCCTGCTATATCTCTCAAGGTTAACCAAAGATACCCAAAGTTACAGTCATTTCCCATACAGGATGGTCATATAATAAATCAGGCTTAGTTTATCATCAGCATTCTAAAAACCAGACCTAGGGATAAAAACTATGTCTGGGGACACATGCATGGTTTCTAATATAGCGAATGTTTAGCCTACTCTGACTCACAAAATCAGGTCAGCAAGAATATTCACATCCAAATAACTTTCATAGTTAGCTTTTCCAATTGAGTAAAAAACACTGTGGTGATTTTTATTGGGATTGTGTTAAATCTGTAGACCAGTTTGGGTAGGATAGACATCTACCCAATGTTTAGTATTCCATCTATGAACAGGGTATATTCTTCCATTTATTTAGGTCTTATTTGATTCTCTTTTAAGAGTGCTGTGTAGTTTTTCTGCATACAAGCCATTTGCATCTTTAGTTAAATATATTCCTAGGTATTTGGTTCTTTTAGTTACTATTGTAAATGGGGATTTTTTTCTTGATTTCTTCCTTAGATTGCTCTTTATTGGTGTACAGAAATGTTATTGATTTTTACATATTAATCTTAAAACCTGTCACTTTACTGAATTCATTTATAAGATCCAGAAGATTTGATGTAGATTTCTCATGGTTTTCGAGGTATAGGATCATATCATCTGTAAATAGTGAGATTGTTACCTCTTCTTTTCCAATTTGGATGCCTTTTATGTCTTTTTCTTGCCTCAGTGCTCTAGCAAGTACTTATAATACAATGTTAAATAGAAGCAGTGACAGTGGGCATTCTTGTCTTGTTCCACATCTTAGAGGGAAAGCTTTTAGGATTTGATCATTGAGTATGATGTTAGCTGTGGGGTTTTCATACATACCCTTTATCATATTGAGGAAGTTTCCTTCTATTCCTATCTTTTGAAGTGTTTTTATCAGGAAAGTGTGCTGTATATTGTTAAATGCTTTTTCTGCATCTATGGAGATGATCATGTGATTTTTTTTTCTTTCAGTCTGTTTATGTGGTGTATTACATTGATTGATTTTCATATGTTGAACCACTCTTGCATACCAGGGAAGAAACCTACTTGGTCATGGTGTATAATTCATTTGATGTGTTGTGAATATGATTAGCAAGTATTTTGTTGAGGATGTTAGCACCTAGGTTCATTAGAGAGATTAGTTTATAGTTTTCCTTTCTCATGGCATCTTTGTTTGGCTTGGGTATTATGGTGCTGTTGGCATCATAGAATGAGTTAGTCAATGTTTCCACCACTTCTATTTTTTGGAAGAGTTTCAGCAGGTTTGGTGTTAGCACTTTCCAGAAGTTTGGTAGAATTCACCTGTGAAGCCATCTGGTGCTGGGCTTTTCTTAGTTGGGAGGTTTTTGATGACTATTTCTATCTCATTACTTGTCATTTGTCTGTTGAGTTTATCGATTTCTTCTTTCATCAATGTGGGCTGCTTGTGTGTTTCTAGGAATTTGTCTTTTTCCTCTAAATCATCCATCTTGTTGGCATACAATTTTTCAAAGTATCCTCTTATTATACTCTTTATTTCTGTGGGGTCAATGGTGAGATCCCCCTCCTCATTTCTTATTTTATGTATTTTCATTGTCTCTCTTGTTTTCTTTGTTAGGCTAACTAAGGGCTTGTCAATTTTATTAATCTTCTTGAAGAACCAGCTTTTGGTTTTGTTTATTTTTTCTTGTGTTTTCTTATGTTCGATTTCATTTAGTTCTGCTCTAGTCTTTGTTAGTTCCTTCTTTCTACTTCCTTTGAGGTTAGTTTATTGTTCTTTTTATAGTTCCTCCAGGTGTACAGTTAGGTCTTTGATTTCAGCTCTTCTTTTTTAATATAGGCATTTGTGGCTATGAATTTCCTTCTCAGTACAGCTTTTGCTGCATCCTATAGGTTTTGATATTTTGTGTTGTCATTTTCATTCATTTCAAGGTAATTACTGATTTCTTTTGTGATTTCCTCCTTGAACCACTGTTTGTCTAAGAGCCTGTTGTTTAACTTCCATATCTTTGTGTCTAATCTGGTTCTCTTCCCCTTACTGATTTCCACCTTCATTCCATTGTGCTCAGAAAAATTACTTTGTAAAATTTCAATCTTTCTGAATTCTTTGAGAGTTGTTCTATGACCTAGAATGTGGTCTATCCTGGAGAATGATTCATTTGCACTTGAGAAGAATGTATATCCTGCTGTATTTGGGTGTAATGTTCTGTATACGTCTATTAGGCCCAGATCCTTTAATGTATTATTCAAAGTCTTTGATTCTTTATTGATTCTCTGTCAAGATGTTCTGTCTAATGGTGATAATGGTATATTAAAGTCCCCCACTACAATTGTAAAGACATCTATTTCTCCACTTAGTTTTTCCAGTGTTTGCCTCATGAAATTTTGAGGTGCCCTGGTTAGGTGCATAAATGTTTATGATTGTCCTTTCTTCTTGATAGATTACCCTTTTATTAATATGTAATGTCCTTCTTTGTCTCTTACATTAGTTTTGCATTTAAACTCTATTTTTACTGATATTAGTATAGCTACTCCCACCCTTTTTTGTTTATTGTTTGCTTGCAAAATTGTTTTCCAACCATTCACTTTCAGCCTCCTTGCATCCCTGGGTCTAAGGTGGGTTTCTTGTAGACAACATATAGATGGGTCATATTTCCTAATCCATTCTGCCAATCTGTGTCTCTCGACTGGTGAGTTTAATCCATTAACATTCAATGTTATTACTGTCAAAGAATTACTTACATTAGCCATATTTTCTTTAGGTTTATGTATGTTATATGTTGTTTGTATTTCTCTTTTTATCTTTTTAGTTGTTCTTACACTTGCCTACAACTCTCTGTCTCTCCTATTTTTCCCTTTTGACCTTCAGACCTCCCTTTAGTATTTCTTGAAGGGCAGGTTTCTTATTGACGTACTATCTTAATTTCTGTTTATCTGTGCATATTCTGAACTCTCCCTCATTGTTTTAAAGATTTATTTATTTACTTCTCCCCCCCCTCCCCGTTGTCTGCTATCTGTGTCCATTCACTGTGTGTTCTTCTGTGTCCGCTTGTCTTCTCTTTAGGTGGCACCAGGAACTGATCCTGGGAACTTCTGGAGTGAGAGAGAGGCGTTCAATCTCTTGTACCACCTCAGCGCCCTGGTCTGCTGTGTCTCTTATTTTCTCTCTGCTGTGTCTCTTATTTTTTTTATTGCATCATCTTGCTGAGTATGCTCTCCACACAGGCCAGCACTGTGTGGGCCAGCACTCCTGTGCTGGTCAGCACTCCCATGTGGGTCAGCACTCCACATGGGCCAGCTCTCCACTCAGGCCAGCTCAGCATGCAGGTCAGCTTACCCTCACCAGAGGTCCCCAAGAATCAAACCCTGGACTTCCTATATGATAGATGGGAGCCCAATTGCTTGAGCCACATCTACTTCCCTCTCCCTCATTTTTGAATGCCAACTTTGTTGAATAGAGAATGCTTGGCTGGAAGTTTGTTGTTTTTTTTTTACTTTTAGCACCTTAACTATGTCATACCACAGGCTTCTTGCCTCCATAGTTTCAGATGAGAAATCAGCACTTAATCTTACCAAACTTCCTTTTTATATGATGGCTCTTTTTTCTCTTGCTGCTTTCAGTAGTCTCTCCTTTTCTTGAGCATTGGACAATTTGACAAGTGTATGTCTTGGGGTAGGCCTATTAGGATTTATACTGTTTGGGGTGTGCTGCACTTCCTGGTCATGTACATGCATCTCCCTCAATCAGGTTGTGTAGTTTTCAGCCATTATTTCCTCCAAGACACCTTCTGTCCCCTTTCCTTTATCTTCTCCCTCTGGGATGCCTATAATGCATATGTTTGTACATTTCATATTGTCATTCAAATCCCTAAGCCCCTGCTGGATTTTTTCTATCTTTTTATCTATCTGTTCTACTATCTGATTTCAGATGCACTGTCTTCCACATCACTGATTCTTTCCTCTGCCTGTTCAAATCTACTGCTATGTGCTTCCAGTATACTTTTGATTTCTTGCATTGTGCCACTCATCATCATCAGATCTGTTATCTTTTTATGTGTGTTTGCAATTTCTTCAGTATGTTCTCCCAGTGTCTTTTTAATATCCTTAATCTCTTCCTTCACTTCATTAAGTTGATTCATGATAGTTGTTTGGACATCTCTGATTAGTTGCTCCATGTTCTGTATCTACTCCTGGTTTTCAGTTTGTTCATTGAATTGGGCCATGTTTTCCTGTTTCTTAGTATGGCTTGTAATTTTTTGTTGGTGTCTAGGCATCTGCTTATCTTGATGGGTTTATTCAGCTGATTAGCTTCTCTTTCTACTCTGGGGTTTTATTTTGTTTTTGTTTTTGTGTGTGTGGTAAGGTTTCATTTTGACACTTCATTCCTCTTATTCTATTTCCTTGTTGTGGTCTATGTTCCCTTGGGGAAAAAATTAGGACCAGAGAAAAGGAAAGAGATAGGAGGAGAAAAAGAATAATAGTAATAATGATAGTAAAAAGTAGGAGAGGAACCATACAAGACCTAAGAAAATGAATAATTAACACAAATAAGAAGTATAGAGGAATAAGATTTTTAAAAGTAGAATAGAAACAATGAAATGAGACACAGAATAGAGAAAAATATATAGAATGAATTAAAAGCCTGGAATGATGAGAAGAGAGGAAGGGAAAAGAAAAGAAAAGAAAAGAAAAGAAAAGAAAAGAAAAGAAAGAAAGAAAGAGGGGTGAGGGAGGTAGGGAGGTAGGGAGGGAGGAAGGAAAACAGAGAAAAAAGGAGAGAGAAAAAAAAACAAGAAAAATTGAAGACCAAAAAAAAAAAAAAAGAGGTGAAATGAAAGAACAACAATAGAAAACAGACAATAGAAAGATTAAGGAGAGAAAAGAAATAGTGTAGGTAGAGAAAATTGGTAAACAAAACAAAATAAAACAAAAAATAACAGGGAAACAAAGGAAGGGGAAATACAAGCAGGAAACAAGACAGCAGCAATTCATTTTTAAGAAGGAGAAAGAAAGGAAAAGGGAAAAATAAATAAATAAACAGGGAAAAACAGCTTTCCCTCTCAAACCCCTGAGGATCTTCTTTGGCTGCTGGTTTTCATCAATCACACTGCAGCCTGCCCTCTGCTGGTTTTGAACTGGGTTTTAGTGAGTAAAATAAGGTAAATTTAAAGAGAACTTTTAAAAATTAAATAAAAAATAAGAAATCCAAGAGAAGCTAATACAAAGAGAATGTCTGCATGTTATCTGTCATAAAGTTTCAGCTGGATGCCTGATAACCCAGTGGATCACTTGCTTTATCTAAGAGGAACCAGGAATCAAACCAGGGACCTTGCACATGCAAGGTAGGAATTCTTCCACTGAGCTAACCCATCTCCTTAAGATAATTAGCCTTTCAGAAGGCTATCCACCCCCTTTCCCTCTGGCAGGTTAGATTCCTTGCAGTTTACTGGAGTCCTGCTGCTTAGGCATCTGTCTGTCGCTGCCTCCTCTCTGATCAACTTCCTGTCTTTATCTGGGTGGCTGGGCATGACAACCTGCCTGAGGAGATCCCCCTCCAGGTCCCTTCCAATATTCAAGAGGAGCTCAGCTGGCCAAATTCACTGTAAAGAAACCACTCTTTACAGTCCCAGACCCCTCTTCTCCCCCCCTCCCCCAGGAATTCACCTGTTCACTTCACTCAGAGCTGGGAGCCAGAGGCTCAGCCTATACTATTTGCCCTGAGGGTGGAGTATATGTGCTGCTTCCAGCCACAGTGGTGACCAAATGATGATTTTCCTTAGGCTTCTTTATCTTTCCAGTACCCTCCTAGATGACTCAGAACTCCTTCCTGTTCTATATATATCCAAAGCAGCTGGCAGGGAGGAAGAGTGTCTGCACTCCTGTCAATTAGATGTAATTCACCAGGAGTTTTACCCTCGCTTAATGTATCGGGGGTGGTGGTGATGGGGAGACCTTTCCGGCAGTCAGGAGGTTTAATAACTCATGATCAGTTGTTTTGGCTTCTTCGTCTCTCTGTCCCTCATTCTCCTGGGTGTTGTAAAGCAGTGTCCTGGTCTGCTGTACCCCAAAGCAGGTCCCCAAGACAGCCCTTGGCCCTTTCTCCATTGTTTTAGCAAGAGCCGTATCTGCTTGACATGATGGCCATGTTTCCACAACCCTCAATATTAATAATATTAATGTCAACACTGCCTCAGTTCTGAATCCCAAAGGCAGGTTTATGTTGAGCCCTATACCAGTAAGATGCTTAGACTGTAAGCAGTAGAAACTCAAAATGACTTAAACAATAAGGAATATTTATTATTTGTCATAATTAAATGTACCAAGCAGAGCAACCCAAGAGTTGGCTCACTGAAGTCATCAAAGACCCAGGTTCTTTCTGTTTTTCTGCCATGCTATTTGCAAAATATCACCTTTTTCCATTAGGCTGACATCTTCACGATCTCAAATGGCTGCCCAGTTCATTCCCAGTTTTTGCACTGAAATTTCCTTATAGCAGGAACCCTCTCAGTCCCAATAAAACAGGGATAGTTGGTCACCATACAGCAAACTCAAGACAAATTACAAATTCTCATACACAAGTCTTCAGAACCTAAGAAATAGGCAACTTTATGGGAAGAGAATCCAACTAATTTTGCTCTCATTTCACAGAATGCCATGTTATCTATGAGGTATAAAGAAATGTAAACCACACCCAACTCTAAGGTTGTTTTCTAATACCATTCTCCAATTAAAAGAACCAGGCCTCCTTGGAGAAATAGTTAATTCTAGGACTGGAGCAGCAATATACAAGATGAGCCTGGAGCACCTTGAAATTCCTGAAACTAAGAAAGTGTTCAAAAAAGCAATGGTGGAAAGGAACACAGGAGCCAACCTGAAAGAGCTCCCAATGACCAGAGCAGGAAATATTTAAGCAGTAAAATAACATAGTATAAGATTATAACCCAAATAAACATTAGTAAATACTCATATAGATAAATGAATGAATAAATAAATAAATGGGAGAAAGAGACAATTCCCCCATACAAAATATGGACAAATAATCAATATAGATACTATCCCTCTCAAGGAGGTGTGCCTAGTAATTTGCTTCCAAAGAATAGAGTATGAGAAGGGAAAGAGATTGGGGGAGGAGTATTTTACAATGAAGGAAACTGGTAACCATTACCTCAGCCAGGTGATCAAGGTTAATATCATTAAAGGTAAATGGTATTGATAGCATGTATCTTTGAAATGATGTGATGAGATGGCACTTCACCTCTGTGGTCATTTTCCCAAAAACCCATAACACTCCAGTCTAACCATGAAAAAACATCAGACAAATCTAATTGAAGTATAGTGTTTTAGTTTGCAAAGGGCTGACAAAGCAAAGTACCAGAAATGGTTGGCTTTTATAAAGGGAATTTATCTGGGGTAAAAGCTTACACTTCCAACTCAAGGCCCTATCAGAGGTGCTTTTACACCAAAGTCAGCTGCCATGTGGAGACACAAGATGGCCACTCACCTCTTCCTGGGTCTCTGCCATGTGGTACAGTCTCCAGGCTGAACCATCTCCCAGAGCTCAGCTGTGGGCAAACAGGCATAGACTAGCGTCTTACCAGGTCTTCTTTCTCAGTCTCGGAGGCTCTGCTTTCTTCCTGAGTTCAGTTGTGAACTATGGGGCTTATGGTTATTTCTCCCTGGGCCTCAGCTCTTGGAGCTTCTCCTCTCTCTCACATGGTAGGATCAGATATGGCAGGGCTCACTTTTTCTCTATGTCTCCATTTATATCAGACCCAGCAAGAGGGCAGAGACTCAACCTGAGTCACGCCTTGCTGACTTAGTCTAATTGAAAGGGCCTCACACCCACAAGAATGGATTTAGTCCAAAAACAGTCTTTCTCTTCTGCAATTCATAAAATGATTTTAAACTGCCACATACAGTCAACAAAATGCCTAACCACTGTTAAGTTCATCAAAAGCAAAGAAAGTCTGAGAAACTTTCACAGAACAAACAAGACAAAGGAGACATGGTGATTAAATCCAATGTGGAATCCTGAGCTGGTTTAGATCTTGGAACACAAAAGGGACATTGCAGAAAAACTAGTGAACTCCTAATAAAGTGTGTATTATAGTTAATAGTAATGTACCAATGTTGATTTTTGAGTTGTGACTAATGTACCATATAAGATATTAACAATAGAGAAAACTAGATGGGGGATATACAGGAACTCTCTTTGCAACTTTTCTGTAAATCTAAAACTATACTAAACTTAAAAGTTTATTTTTTTAAGTCTAGGAAGCACGATATATGAAAGGAAAACATTTATAAACTGGGCCTTATCAAAATTTAAAACCTGTGCTTTGTGAAAGTTGTTGTAAAGAAAATGAAAAGACAAACCACATACTGGAAGAAAACCTATCTGATAAAGGACTCATATCTAGAATATACGAAGAACTCTAAAAACTCAACAGTACAACAGCAAACAATCCAATTAGAAAAAAGGGCAAAGGACATGAAGGGACATCTCACAGAAGAGCACATACAGATGGCAAATAAACACATGAAAAGATGTTCAACATCAGCAGGCACTGGCATTAAAGAAATACAACTTAAAGCCACACTGAGATATCACTACACAACTATTAGAACAGCTGAAATAAAAAATAGTGACAATCGAAAATTCTGGCAAGGATGCAGAGAAACTGGATCACTCATACATTGCTGGTAGAAAGGTAAACTAGTCCAGTCACTCAGGAAGAGTTCAGAAGTCTCTTACAAAACTAAACATGCACTTGTCATATGACTGAGCAGTTGCACTCTTAGGTATTTAACCCAGAGAAATGAAAAGTGAGGTCCACGTGAAAACCTATACGTGATTGTTCATTAGTAATTGCCAAAATCTGGAAACAACCCAAATGTCTTACAGTAGGTGAATGATTAATCAAACTGTGGAACATCTATTCCATGGAATACAATTCAGCAATAAAAAGGAACAAACAATTGATACATATAATAACTTGGTTGGAACTCATGGGAATTATGCTGAGTGAAAAAAAGGCCACTATCAAAAGATTGCATGCTTCTATTTCTATAGCATTCTTGAAATTACAAAATTAAGGAGATGGAAAAGAGAATAGTAGTCGCCAGGAGTTAGGCAGGTGGCAGTGGTGGGGGTAGGAGATGGCTGTAGCTATGTAAGAGTAGCTGGAGGCATCCTTGCCAGGGAGTTCTTCTGTATAAAATTGCACAGAACTAAATACACACACACACACTCACACAGGCACAAATGCATATTAAACTGGTCAAATCTGAACAAGGTCAATGGATTCCATCAATGTCAATTTCATGATTGTGATATTATGTTATAATTATGCAAGATGTAATCATTGTTGGAAATTTTATGAACGCAGAGACTCTATTATTTCTTACAAATGTATGTGAGTCTATAATTATCATTATATAAAAAGGATTTTTTTTAAATGTAAATCATACATATTAAAAATAGGCTAGAGCAAGTAATTTTTTTCAATATTGAAATATCTGAGTCATCATCACATAGTTTTGTCTAATCAATTCAGGTCCAAAAAATTTTATTAACCATGCCCTAAAAATGGAGCAGTTATCTAATCTAGTCATCCACTCCATGTCAGTACAGCCAAGGGACCACAGGCTAAGCAACTAGAAACTATTCTATGCAAGAAGCCAAGAACTCAACATTTTGTACAGTTGTGCTGTTGACTTGCTGTATGAGCCTTTAGAAAGGCATTATTCTTTTCTCTGTGTAGGATGGAGCCAGAATCCATATGACACATCTCTGACTTCCTCTAGGTCAATGATTTATTAATCTCTAGTCTTTAGACACAATTCTTATACCAGTTATAAATTTAGGTATTGCCATTAGTATCTAACATATTTTTTCTCCTTAACTCTAAGAATATCAAGTACTTTGTTTTCTCTCTTTTTTTTTCACTTCAAATGTCTTGCTGAAACAAGATAGTCTCTATCTACAATATCCACTAGTCTAAATTTGTCATGTAGGA
>PVKH010031201.1:0-12373 GCA_004027955.1 Chaetophractus vellerosus
AGCCCATGTGTTTTCATTATTAAGCTTCCTCTGGGAAACTAGAGAGCCTAAGGTAATCACCAGTCACTGGTTTCAACCCCAGTGACCTCACAGATAAACTGTTTGGGGCTTTAGGCAATTAAGACAGTCTACAATAAAATCAGTAATATTTGGGGGACACAGTATATTTACTAAGCATTGTGCTAAGTACAAAGAAATAGAGCTTATGCCCTGCCTACCAAAATCTGTACCTTTGTTGGGGAGAAAAAACACATGGAAAGCTTGTTAACTCTGCATTAAAAAATAGCAAATACAGAATTGTAGAAACTGTTGAAAGCAGTGCCAGATTTACTGGTATAACGAGCAGTGCAGATAATAGGTGCTCTAAAAAGAGAGGGGGGAGGAGGTGCCATGGAGTTGGGGCAAAGGGGAACATTTCAGACAAGAAGAGTCTTGAGTTGGACACACATTCCCACACTCCCTTTCCCATGACAGCAATGGCTGGAAACTTGATTTGGGCACTTTTAGTTCCAATAGAGGAAATTTTATGATGTGGCTGGGAAATCTGTATGCCACTGCAAATGCCCAGGAACCCAACAATGCCATCTCTGGAGATCTGAATCACAACCTGCTACTAGTATCTTCATATTCTCTAGTGGTCTGAAATATGCCTTAGGGTGATTGGTACCAGGGGGAGGCTTTTCTGTGTTACTGCAGACTGTCTGTGGGGGATGGCGTGGGGCAGATAGAATAGTGGTAAACCTAAATGTTCTGAGTGTGTGTGTGTGTGTGTGTTGTGTATGTGAACATCCAGTGTGAAAGTTGTGTTCCTGTGTTTTCTGCTTCTCTTCATCTCTTCTGTATTACTGACCCAGTTAGAGAAAAGCCAGTTTCTTATGAGTTGTCTTCAATAATTCAGATCCAGTATGATATTCTTGGGATAAATCTCTTATATCCTTGCACTTTAATGCTCTTAATTTGTTGAGGGTTAGAAAATTGGAATCTGTTTCTAAACCTTAAAATCCAGCCATGTCCTTAACTCTTTACAGAAATCCCTTATTTTCTACTTTCCAAATGATTTTGTTGAGATTAGATTTTCCTAAGGGTAAAATGAGCATTCATTTACCACATCTGTCAACAGATACTATATACATATCCAAGAGGATTTTTAATCAAAGGGACAAGAAGACATTACATCGTGTTAATTTTATGGATTCTTTGCCTTGCATAATGATGTGAGGAGAATTGGTTGGCACAGTTCAGGATTTCTGCGTTCCTGCTAATGACGGCGATAGGCAGATTTAATCAACAAACCATGCAGCTGCAGTAATTGTGAATCAAACCTTGTGACGAAACAAATGTTTTGCAGTAAATTGCCAGAAGATACCAATTCTTCTATACTGTGTTTTTTTTCTGTTTCATCTTTTTATTGTGCTTTATTTTTACTAAAAAAAAAAAACGGGTATGCTATGGAAATAACTGCTATTTAATAAACTAAATCTGAATTCTGGTACCTTTTATTTAGCTTTATTCACTTTTCCATCTATTTGTTTGATCTTTAGTGCTATTTCAGTCACCATAAATTCTCATTTACAAGGATGGATGTAACAATGACAAAAGCATGGATCAAAGCTTAGGAGTGCCTGTGTTTGTGATGTGTGTGTACGCGTGTGTGCCCGTGAGATGTCTTGATCCATTTGTACATTTCTCCTGGGAATTCTCAGGCAATTAAGTCGACCTATTACAAATAGAGCCCTCTCTGTGCACTCTCATTTGATAGGAGAATGGGTAATTCCTGTTAATGACTACTACATCTGTTCAATTATATTGCTTTGTATTGATGCTTAATTAGGTGTCAAGTTGCAGGAGGGGGACCAGGAAAGCATGATTCTCTTTTAAATGTCAGAGACTTTTCCTAAATTACCTGTCTTTTTAACACATACAGAATACTTTGACAGGCATTGTGTTCTTCTGACCTTAAAAGATTTGCCCTGTCTTGGAGAGGAAGTGTAATATTCCCTGGAAGAGAGCTATATTGGAACTGGTTTGCCTTGAATGTCACTCATGCCCTGTTTCATTGTGGAATGACCCTTGCCAACCTTTGCTGGAAACAGAAGGAGGGTTTCCCATGGGTAATACAATTTTTGTTAAATGGTCTTCTTTACTCTGGGAGGATTTTCTTTAGAAAATATTGCCCAGATTAAAATTGAGCCTGTATTGTTTAAAACTGTAACTTGCTTTTTGTTCTGGGTATGTCTATATACCAGCAAATGAAACACCAATTGCATATTTTCATTTTTTGATGTATACACAGACTGAACATACTTGTAGATTACAGATCAACTAATAAATAGACATATTGAGTGAAAACTAGTGAATTTTATAAATACAATTGACAACAGAATAGGAAAAATATGTAATAGAATGGAGAGTGTCGAAGGAAGTGTTCTTTATGTAAGCTAGGGAAGCTATTGGTGCTACAGCATAAAAGCCCTTTTAGCCAGTTTGTAGGGGGTAATTTTTATTTTTTATTGCTGTCAATAGGTGAGTTGCAGCTAAAGATGATTACATTTTACTTACAACTCATGCTATGTCACAAGGCAATAGTGTGTGTTCTAATAAAATTTTGCATTGCATTGTGTATGAGATCCTATAACAAAAAAAGGGGAATTCACAGCACAGAAAATTAAATTCTTAAAAATGAATCATAATTATCTAGGCTTACTTGGATAACTGTTAAGAGTAAAAGAGGGAAAGATTGATCTTGTTTAATCACCTAGTTTACAAGCATGTGTAGTGTTTTTGTGGACTGTGTGGTTTTCCTAAACAAAGGAGAAGGGTATTGATATGCTATTCACAAAACAAAAGAGTAGTTGGTTGTAGTAACCTCTTTCCAATATAAAAGAAGTTAAATGGGTTAAGGCCACTTAGTAAGAATCTGACATTTCTGAAGTCTCTGCAATTTTCAATTTTCAATTCTCAATTTGGTGTTTTTTAGTTTCTAGTACTATCCTTACTTTTTTTCCAGGTATATCTTAATATAGTAGAATATAAGAATATTTAAAGGAAACTGTAAGTTATTCTCTTCACTCTCCAGGGTAATACTTAATAATTCATTGTTGTAGGTCCTTTGCAAAATTTCCAAAGGAAAAAAAGGAATTTTATCAAATACTTAAGTATTTGCCAGTAGTTCTCAAGAGTCTTCTCTGCAAGTCATATTCTAAATTTGAATAAATATTTTAAAATGTTTTAGGTGAGATTAGAAAATAAAAACTTGCTTCCTAACATAGAGTATCTTGTCATAAATTGATACAGAATGGCATTTTGCCTCATTGAATTTATTTCTGTTTTTCGTTCTACTAATCAAATTTATAAGGTATTTGTTAGGAACTGATTCATGCATATTTTAAATGCAATGAGGTAATTGCACTAATTTCCAAAAGACTGGACAGATTTTGGAAAAATAATTGTGTTAAAATTAACTCTAATTTTGTAAATACTGTGGTGAAGTTCACAATATCTTAAAGATGATAGTTTATTTTTATATTTATTTATTCACTATTTTTTTATTTTTGAATATTAGTTTGGAATAGAAATTATATATAAGTTAATGCTGTATTTGAGCATGCATTTTGTATTATACAAAAATATATTAAAGATAATATACAAATCAAATAATGTACAGTTTTTAAGCTTCTTATTAATTTGTTCAAATATGAAATTGAAGATGTTAACTTCATTTTTCTTTTTCTAATAATAGGATGCTTATTAAATATAGAAAAATACTAAGGGGAATTTTAATAAAAGTATGAAAGTGACAAACAATTCTACAATATTCAAGGCCCATAGTCTTGTAATGAAATTGCACATTAAAGATTTCATAGGATTTCATTATAGTGGAAGTTATTTTTTAATCTCTTTTAGAACAAGTGGAGTTTGATATCAAGGATACAGTTATTCAAATCTAAGTAATTGTTCCTTCTTTAAAAAATAAAGGCTATAGATTAATGATAATGCTTATTTCTCAAGCTTAAGCTTTAGTTCTTAGTACTGTAGACTTTGTGGAGCAGAAACTGTGTATTGGCTTCCTGTGGCTGCTATAACCAAATCCTCAGTACTTGGTTGCTTATAACAGAAAGTTACTCTTTCATGATTCTGGAAGCCACAAGTCTGCAATCGGTGTTGGCAGGGCTACATCCCCTGTGGAGTCTGCTGTAGAGGAGAATTCTTCCTTGCCGCTTCCAGCTTCCCGTGGCTTCAGGTGTTCCTTGGTTTGTGGCTGCATCACTCCAACCTCTGCCCTTGTATTCACATCATCTTCTCTTCAGTCTGTCTAATTTCTCTCTGCCTCTCTTTTTTAAAGAAACTTGTGATGGCCTACCTGGATAATCCAGGATCATCACCTCATCTCAAATTCCTTAGCTTAATCATAGTGGCAGGGTCCCTTTTCCCAAGTAAGTTAACATTCACTGGTTCCACGGATTTGACATGGATTTCTTCTGTGGGGGGCATTTTTTGGTAAAGAATTATTATGTACCTGGCAATGTTATAAGCACTTCATATGTAAAATTTATTTAATCCTCAAAAGAGCCCTATGAATTATGTAGCATTACTAGACCAGTTTTTAAATGACATAATCTAATCAATAGCCAAACCAGGATTAAAGCCCAGGCAGTCTAGCCCAGAACCCAAAAACTTAACAAACACTACTGCTTACTCCTTAGTACATGGCAGAGTCTCCAAGTCATGCTAATTGGTAGACCATTTCTGTCTCTGCATTGGTGTGAATTAGCCTTTAAAATTCTTACTTTTAGTACATTAAATTTTATGTTGCAAAAAGTTCAAGCAGCTCATAAATTTTAAACAAAGTAACATATATAGTCCCCCTCTTATGACCCTTCCCCCCATGCATACTATCTGCCTCACTTTAATTAACAGTTTGTTGTGTATCTTTCCAATAATGCTCACTATTTATATACTTGGTGTGAATGCAACTAGAGTCAAATATTTACTTGAGTGTGTCTCAGTAGAATAGTACCATAGGTTTTTTTTTTCTTTTTAATTTAGAGACAGTAATTTACTGTGATGTGCCTGGAAATTTCTGGACAGGGAGTAAAATGGTAGTCTCTAGCTATTATGACTAACAAATTTTGGGGTCTTCAATTTTTTAAAAAATATTTAATAATAGAGAGAATGTCAATCTCATAGCAACTACCTAAAAATTTGAGGCTAGGTTAAAGCATATGTAAAATTTAAAATAACACATTCCTTGGAATTAATAGTCTCTAAAATTTAACATAAAATAAAATAGTAGATTGACTTGCCTAAAGTCTGAAAATACAGAAGTAAAGAGATCTATTTCCACTTTAATTTGAGATTCTGCTTATCTCGTAAGCGAAGTCAGCTATGGTGTCATTACTTTCCTGCTTTGCAAAACTTAATGATCTTCTAAAAGTAATGCTAGCAATTAGCAAAGCTACACAATATTAAATAGTACCACCTATAATATTGCCACACAATTTGTTTTGCTGTTATTCTATGAAGACTCTAAATATTTACCCTAGCCCACCAAAACTTCAATTTCATAGGGAAATACCTATACATTCCCATGGACTGAAGTTTCTGCAGATGAAAAGGAGCATGCCCATAATCAGAGCAGATGTTGTCAAAGCTGTAGGTAGTCGAGTAAATTGGCAGTGGTGTGCAATACCTCCGGAAGTGGGCTACTTGGTCAAAGCTTATGTAAGTGGAGTGTCCCAAAGTCTTTACTCAATGATTGTATTGAAGTTGTGGATATAATGGGTTTATCCTTGTTGGATTTTCTTATTTTTTCTATAGAGGAAAAATGACCTTTTTTATTTTTCTCACTCCATAATGATCTGAAATAATTTTAAGGGTACATGAAAATACAGACATTTGAAATATTACTTTTTGTATATGAATTTTAATAGAAAATTTAGCATCACTGATATTCACGGTTATATTTACCTATTTTTCACTATTCCATTAATTGAGAGAGAAAAAAAAGTTACTAAACTTAAGACCATGGTTTTCCAATCGAAGCCTTGTCTATCTTGCTTTGTATGTGAATGCTATTATCTCCCAATTTGACTACTCTCTTTGCTTCCCCACAAAGAATCATTTGCATAGTTATTTAATTACTATTTTATTGAACAGCTATTTTTCCCAGTGCAAAGCTAAGTGGGTTTAATTTTAGGTTAAAAAGACTTTTTGGCGGGGGGGGGGCGGTTTACATACTGGGGAAGACAGACTGAAACAAGATAATGGACAAATACAGTAATAACAAGGTGTTTGAATGTTCTGAAGAAATAGTAAAAATCTGATGTGGAAGACAGAAGTAAAAACAAAGTGATTAGCTAATGTGGTCAGAATTCTTCTCTGGGTGTTGACATTGAACTCAGGGATTAAAGGAATGAGAAGAAATGAAAAGACAGAGTGAAAGCATGGAAGGCAGAGGGAACAGCAGACACTATCAGGAACATGCTATTTAATATGGTGGCAAATTCTACGAAAGAGCGGCTAGCTTTTTTAAGTAAATTGCCTTTCTGTCTCCAAAAGAATTTGTAGCCTGCATATCTGTGCAGTGGTCTAGGAGAAAGGTTGGCTAAGGCATTATTTGACATTTGGGTTTATTCTGCCTGCTGAGGGTCTGGGTGCTAAGGTTTCCTTAATTCACTAGTTAAGATAATAGAGAGTAAAGAAGCCCCAATTCAGATTATAGAGAACACCTAGGACCTATTCCCCATAATAGTTTCACTACCTAACTCTCTCATCTTTCATCCATTATGTTCAAGGAAAAATAACTTGTAGGGTCATGCAAATCAAACCACGTAACCTCAGCCCTCCTTTAAACCTCTCCATAGTAGCCATATAGAACTCCTTAGGGGAGTATGAAAGTGTCTCCCTATGGTTTAGAAGTAGCACATGCTATGGCACTATAGTATTTAGAGCAATGAAATGGTTAAAATTTTGTCTTTCATGGAAATATTCATGATAAGTTTATCTAAAATGTAGACGCACAAATATGAACTCCATTGCTCTGGAGAAAGCTGACCTGATGACTGCTATAAAAAAATTACCACTTATTTATTGATCTGTCATTGATCTACATTGCAACAAATCAATACTATTTAGATCCCTTGTCCACACTGAAAAGATATGTTCCTAAGAAATAAAGATCAGTAAACATTTCTTTACCTAACATTAAATTGAATGTAAACAAAAAATGCTCTCTTATAAATAAAAATAATGTTATAGGAAGGTTGTTTTTACAATTCTTTTAAAAATAGGTGTAAGCAACCATACTTTCCAGCATAATTCAGTTAAAGGCTATGCCAGTTTAATCTGTAGGGCAGTTAATCTAATACCATATAGATAGCAATGAATGTTGGAACAATATTAAATAGTTCATTGTTTAAAATTTTGGTGTAAAGCCCAATTTTTCCAAAATGTGCAAAGTGAATTCTCACCTTTTTAGTTATTTCTAATTCTGTTTCTATTCTCCTCCACATCCACATGTCCCTTTTCTTCATTCTCTCCTTCTCATAATTTATTTCTTTTCCTTTGGGTCCTTTGAATCTCTTTCAATTTTTTCAGTTTTATTTTCCTTCTTTTAGTCTTTCTATTATAAGTTCAGGGAGAATTGGTTAATCAGGAATATGTTATTTCCCCTGGGCCTCCTCTCTCTGTGCACTCTCTTGGATGTCTCTAATGAAAAGGAAAGACATTGTGATGGGCACAGTGGAATTGCTTCCATTTATCTTACTATCTACCCATCCATTCCACAGACTTCTCATTCTGTCAAACCAGAAGGTTGAACATAGTGAACAACATCTGCTGGGTTAGGGGGTGAGGGGCTAGGACGACTTTACCACGTCCTGGCAGAGATGATTACTTTAGATAGAAAGTATATACACTGTTTTTGAATTTATCCAAACTGATTTCCTTGTGCTTTCTGAAAAATCTAGCAGGAAGAACTTGATTGTGAAAGTCAGGAATAAGTTTCTAATTTGAGACCTGGCATGAACCTAAACAAAGGTGTATTATTTATTTCTTAATTTCAGTTGTCCTACAGAAATAAGAAAAATAAATTAATTTCCTATTTTAGCGTCTTTAGCTTGATGCACCTTGGGATCTCAGCACAAGGCTTTATATAAAAGATGTAGATCTTTAAACAAAACGTTTTGACCATTTCTCTTCATCAAGCAGGGCTTTTAGCAGCTCCTTTTGTGTCCATGAGTGGACAAGAACACAGGGACTCTATAAACAGGTCCTTATGAATAAGTTCCAGCACTTAAGCAAATTCTTTGGCCTACTCTTTTGATCCACAGTCCTAAAATTGCTTGCTCCATCTTTGGCATTTGCTATATTCTTGTCTGTAGTTGCTATTATCTTGCCTGAGCCCTGCATATTTCTTTCTGCCCAGCCTCTTTGGATGATTATTTCTGTGGGCTTTGTTTGGTTCTTGTTTCAATCTTTGCTTTTGGACAATGGCTATTGGATCCTCCTTAGAGCCATAGGCTGAAGAAACTAGCTGGAAAGCCAGAGCTAAGTCTACCTCTAAACCTCAACCCTAGTCAAGACCTTAGTAGTATCTGACTGCCTCACTCCCACTTGGTTAGAAAATATTTTTATTAAACTTGAATAAGACTTCTATTAATCATTATCTCCTATTCTGCCCTTGCTTGTTGAATTTTGCTTGTAACAGCAGGGTGAAGATATAAATTCTCTTTATATACGTATGTTTCTATTTACTCCTTTCATCCTGTGGCCATCTAACTTTCTATTTTTATTTGTTTGTCTTATCTTTAGATTCACCCAAAGTGTTCTTTTGCTGGCTATTAGGAATTGGACTTCTGCAGACACTTGATTTTTTATGAAGTTTTTATGACTTAATTTGTAAATTATAAAGTGTAATACACATTATAAAAATTAAACAAGATAAAACATACATAAAACGTAGGCAAATGATTGCTTAGCAATTCATAATATGAATATACCATAATTTCTTTCACACTCATAAAAATTTTCTAACAACTTTGCCCCCAAATGAAAAGATTGTTAATTAGGTAATAAATGTCTTTCACAGAAAGTGTTGGGGAGAATTGGCGTGATAATTTTTCATGGGTATTTTAGAAAGGGGTCATCCATTTAAATAGGAAATTAGACTAGAAGACCAAAAGTTTTTCTTCTCCTGCAGTTTCTCTATCTGAAAATAATGTTTATTACTTGCATTAGTTGGAGAAATAAACTCAGTTACAGATTTCAGTTGCAAGATGTTTAAAAGAGATGCAAATGCCTATAAGGCTTCTTTTCCCCTCATAAGATCAAGGTATGTGAGAGGATGGCCCAGAGCTTTAGAAAAATGCACCCATAGATATAGTTGAAAGGACATTTCTGCAGATAGCAAGTATGCAGCAATGGGCTTTTTCTCTGTTATGACTGGTGACCTAAAACAGGTAGCATGAATTCTAATGGATTAAATGCACTTAAGTTCTTTCGTATTTTCTCAAGAGCGTTAAGGGAGTCCATTAAGCCTCTCTTCTACAGTAGAAACATTTTAAGAGAGAATATATGGATTGTCAGGCCTGTGCGAGGCTGCTGAGTCACATATGATTCATAGATCTAGCTTTAGAAATCTTTAGTCCTTAATGTTACAGTACAAGGTGGTCCATTTTAAAACTGCTTATTGCAATCCACATTGGGATGTGTTCTAAATGGCCACAAGTATTAGAATGACTAATAATGGAAAAAAATCCTGCAACAATTCATTTGGAATGTTGATGTTTAATGCATGTTACTGGCTGCTTCATGATTCTCTCATAGTTCATAAAGATGATGACTTATATATAGACACGCCATCTTATAGCAGGGACCTCAAGCTGTATTGTCATCTTATCATTAGGACTTGTTAAGTGCTTTCTACAAGGATCTAAAATGACTGAATGTGATCCAGTTTTTAAGGCTTTTCTTCCATGCAATTGCAGAATAATTATTTGAAATGTGGGAGATAGAAACAACAACACAAATGAGACTTTCTATGAGAAAACCAACCATTGTGTTTTAAAGTGTTTATTTCATATTTTATATATATAATTTAAACTCCAAGTAAACATTTTTTTTTCATTTAGTTCCTCATAAGGGAAAATATACCTGAGATTTTACTGTAATTTTAAACTTAATTTTGTTCATATTTGTTATTGGTTATAGTGAATCATCTGATATTAAAGATTTATTTTAACTATAAAAATGATGTTTTTAGTTCAGATTAAGAAATGCCTTCTTTGCCACTGTACATACATGAATTGTGCCTTACAGCATTAAAAAAAAATTTATTGAGTATATAACACAGAAGTTCTAATTGGATTTAGCTACATAAAGTGCTAACATTTCCTCCCTAGTATGTTTTTCCATTTAATTGCCTTTTGACCTACTTTTGCACATATGATGCATAAAAGGTCATAATTTGGTAGTGCATGTGGCTCAAGCAATTGAGGGCCTGCCTCCCATATGGGAGGTCCCGGGTTCAGTTCCCGGTGCCTCCTAAAGAAAAAAACAAACAGACAAAGAGTGCAAAAAACAAGCAAACAGATGAGGGAGCCATCTTGGTGGGGGGGGGTCAAATTTCAAAATACTGTTATTTAAATATTAGTAAACGTTTTATAATTGGAAAAAATAAAGTTTCCAAATATTTTTCTTTTGAAATCATACAACCAAGAGATTTTAAGTAATTTCTTTTTCCTGTGTAACTTTGTCATTTATATAAACCTTTCACAAATGGTTCACATTCATTGAAAAGAATTTTTTAATATTGCTAAAAATTGTAATTTTTTTGCTATTTGATAAATTTAAATTAATTTTAAACATACTTTTCATTGTTAATTTCACTGGGTTAAAAGCAATTTGATAAAAAAGTAGTTTATTTTTTATTTTTTTATTGAGCAGTTCAGGGAATGGAACTGTCTATAATTCTTACCCCAGAAAAAATCTTCTGTGTAGGCTACTTGGCCTGCTCAGACCGTAAGAGAGGAATACAAGGACAATGAATGCACCACTCCGGTAATGAGGGTCAAAGAGAACCATATATCTATGGGGACAGAAAGATTGAAGACAATTAAATTATGATATATTTTCTGAACTAGAAAGATATTTACCATCCCATATTTGAAGGCTTCCTTCTTATTTCAATGGAATCCCATACTTAATGGTAAAGGGAAAAAATGTAGGTGAGCTAAACTTTCAATGCTTCTCTTCTGATAGTCTTCAGTGGGAGATTGATTGTCTTTCTAACTTGGGTTAATAGATTTGCATTGACAGCTTTTTGATTATTAAACTCTGTCCTGGAACAGCTGGTAGACAAATACACAATGGCTTTATTTAAAAAAATTGCTACAGGAATCAATTTGGGCCCTGGCTTTTATACTTAGACATTTTTTGTCTGTGTATCTGAACATGCATTATGAAAACAATGAAGGTTAGCTAAACAATAACCTTTAAGTCATATTTTCTATTCATATTTGAAGGATTTAAAGTTTCTTTTAGAATATTTTATATTTAGAAACACATCAGGGCTGAGTCTACATCTAACCTGCTATGTTATGTCAAATCTATGCACACGTTGTGAATACAATACAATTCAATTGCTGTGTATCTAGATGAATAATACTGATGTTGTCATGTTATGTTAATGAAAACTGAAATTTATGGTTGTTAGTAAAATTAATAGTGTTTGTTTAATTTGATAATCTTGATGAACACTTAAAAATTGAAGTCGAGGACAAATTTGTAGCAGTTAAGTAATTATGTACACATTTCCACTAAGATTTTTTTTTTTAAGAAAGAAAAATACCTGGGTTTTTTCAAATATTTAAATCCTTCTTTTCTAACTATAAATAACTTACTAATTTTCATGTAAAATTAAGGTGTCTGTAAATGTCATTTTCTTTCTTTATATCAATGAAGCAGACTTAGAACACAAGGCTGTGACATTCTATAAAATTGAAAACAGAAAGCATTTGTAAATTAAGAGGAGAGGAGAATTGACAACTATAGCAAGGCATGTTTCAGGTCACTGCATCAATCAGCATTTATTAAAGCAATATATTCTATTGGATTGTGAGGCCAAACAGCTCAGCTCTGTCACTTACTAACTCTGTGACCTTGGGCAAGTGACTTATCCCCTCTATGCCTCAGTTTCCTCATCTGTAAAATTATACTAATAATAATATATATCAGTAGATTTTTGTGAAAATTAAAAAGTTTGTTCACATAACTTTAAAGATTTATTTTTTATTACATACCCCCCCTTTCTGCTTGTTCTTGCTGTGTTCATTCTTTTTTCTTTTTTAAATATTTTTTTTGTTACATATCCCCC
>PVKH010031202.1:0-12545 GCA_004027955.1 Chaetophractus vellerosus
ACCTATAAAATTGTGTGGTGCAAAGTATAAACCATAATGCAAACTATAGACCATGGTTAATAGCAATACTTCAATATTTTTTTTAATTTTTAATCAATTTTTTAGGATACATCGATTACATAAATGTTACACAGAAATTTTAGGGGTACCCATATGCCCCACCTCCCACAACCTCCCACATATACATCCTTCATTAGTGTGACACATCACCTGCAATAGATATATACATTTTGGGGCTTTGCCACCAAGCATGGACCACAGTTCAGACTGTAGACCACCCTCTCTCCCATACAGTTCTGCATGATACATGATGATATAAAATGGCCTATATCCTCCATTGCAACGTCACCCAAGACAATTCCCAAGTCCCAAAAAAGCCCCCGTATTACAACTGTCCTTCCCTCTCCCTGCCTACAAAGCGTCCAGTGGCCCCTGGCTCCACATAAATTTTGTAATTTCTTCCATTGCATGAATCACAAGGGTATAACAGGACACCAGCAAGTTCACTCTAGTCCATAGCTCTTCCCCCAATCCCGAGGAGTCTAGGATGGTGATGTCCCCTCTACCACCAAGTGAGAGGGGGCTTATATCCCGTGGATACGATGGAAGAGATTATCTTGCCTGCAGCTGCAGGCAATTCTTCAATATTTGTTCATCAATTGTAACAAATGTACCACACTAATGAAAAAAGTTGTTAATGGGGAAAAGTGAGGGAGGGGTGGGGGGTATGGGTATCTCCTATATTATCAACATAACTTTTATGTAATCTAAAACTTCTTTTAAAATAAAGGGGAAAAAAGGAAAGAAAAAAAAAAGAAATTACCACTTGTAGAATTTTAAATTCCAGTTGAGAGCATCTCATGGTTCCCAAGGGTCATTACAAACTGCACTCAGAAACTTTATTTATTCGTGATTAAATGAAACAAAATTAGTAGGTAGGAAATTGAAAGGACAAGGGTGGGAGGTTTTTGCAAGGATAAAGCTGTCAGCTATTTAGGATAAATATAACATGCAGATGTAGTTCTTTCTGCTATAAAGTTGTTTGATAAATTCCTAATGGGGGGGTTGTAATTTAAAAACTACAGAGACCCCAAAAGCATAAGAGAGCAATAAGAGACCTCAAAAATTCATTGTTTCAAACCCCCTTCCTGTAAAACTTCAGTCAGAAAAGAAGAGGAAAAAGACAAAATCAACTAAAGCCGCCTAAAGAAGGATATTACTAAAATTAAGTAGAGCAGAGCAGGTGTAGACCAGAGACTGAGTGCATGCTTCGCATGTATGAGGTCCTGGGTTCAATCCCCCGTACCTCCTGGAAAAAAAAACAAAACAAAAACTAAATAGATACTGCCTGGCTCAGGCTGTTGCCATTTCAGTTTTCCTAAAAATTAGAGTTCACATCTGAAACATGAAAATAAACTAGGCTTGATGCCTTTAAAAAAATAAAATGTTACTGGAGGGGGAGACTTTAATAGTCTGGAAAAAGCCTGTAATAAACAACCAAACCCTTTCCTGGCTTCTAGAAAGAATTCTGAAGACCGGAACCCAGCCTGAAAAGACAATTACCACAGGAGGATTCAACTGAACATTCTCTTGGTTCTATGGAATAGTATGACTCCATTTGGGAATGCTTTGATGACTGGGCTCTAGCATTTAACAGTACTTTAGCGTGAGTTGTTCTTCAGCTACTAGTGGTTGGCGTTAGAATAGACAAGATTCCTGACTTCTGGTTATGTCTACTGCAGTATTTTCGTGACAAAATAAATCCTAGGCTGTTTGTATGACAACAGGTATCTTGATCATATAAGAAAATTATTCAAGAGGGTCTTCATTGAATGTTTTGTGTTTCTTTTCCCCCATGGCTATAGTTTATTTAGGCCCATCTCTTTTGTTTTGTTTTGTCAGAAGTCTTTAAAAAAATCTATTTCCTGATAAACATTCAAATGTTCTAACAAGACTCTGATTTTAGACAACAAGTAGAATTTTTTAGTGATTTGATGCTCTCATGGGGTGAAAAAAAGCAATAAAATGCCTTACGTAGAAGAACAGCTATCTAAAATGTGCCAAAATAATAAGCCCTCCTTAGTACATGCCAATGATACCACAGAAAGACTCTTTCTTGAAGAGATGTGCTTGGAGTCTCTTTTCCTGTGTGGTTGCAGATGTGCTTTGAGTCAACTATGGCTTCTAATGGTTCTCTCATGATCAAGAGCATTTGCCTGAGTCTAGATCCGTGTATCTTCAAAGAGTTAAGTCTGCTCAAGTATCAAACCGAAAAGCCTGGCCACTGTGGCAGCCTGTATTAACCACTTGAACAATACACCGTAAAGTTAAAACATCCAGTTCAGAGTCTCAGTCCTCCAGGCCTCAGCTTCCTAGTCAGTAGGTACAATGCAGAGAGTAATGGCCTCACCTCACACCCTTGTTGGAAAGTTTAATTTAGGCTAAGCTTATGGTAAGGCCTCACACAGAAAAAGTTACACATGATAAAATAAAATTACTTAGTTGTAAGAATTTCATGCTCTGTTGGTTTTTTAAGAATATTCTCTACTCATTAGCACCTATTTAAAATTTAAGTCTGTGTTTCTCCCTTCAGTAGTCTGCTTCTCCTGTTTCTTTAATAAAGTTCAAAATACAAGTTTAAAATATTTAAATTAGAATGTCTTATCTAGGCATTACCTGTTATAGAGAAATCGGGTGCTGATCCAGGTTCCTGTGGGCTTGAAATTTATACAATTTGGGAACCCTTTAAAAAAAAAAAAAAGAATACGAAATTATGAATTCAAAATTAGGTACTGGCTTTAGAAACTAGAAATTAAGACTGCAAAGCTAGGTACAAGACTATGCAAATGAGGGACCCTGAAGCTTGAGTGTCAACTTCATGGTAAATTCACTCCATAGCAGTTTTAACACTAGAAGTAACCTCTAATCGTTTCACTATAGCCTGCAATAAAAGATAACATTTGTGACATTTTAAATTTGCAGATAGGCTGCTTTTCATAATATTATGAAAGCAGTATTCTTGTTAACAGAAGAATTTTACATTCATAAAGGAGCCAAAGGAATCCCAAAGCCAGTGATTTTAAAATGTCAGTAATTCTTGTATAAAATGAACAATCAACCTATTTTCAAATATCAGATTCTTGGGTCCTGCTTTGCTTAATCAGTAAATATACAGAAGATCTCTCAATCAGCCAAAAGAGATAGAACTTTATAGGGACTTATTAGATCTCAGGTATGTCATTGTTCTTAAGTAGAAGAAATTATACTTGATCATAAAAAGACACTTCTTTTTGAAGGAAACATTTTTATCACCCCATGTTAATCTTTTCTTCACACAATTCTTAGAAAATAAAACTAGCATACGTTAAGAGAGACTTTTGCCTCTTCTTCAGATGCCAAGGGAGATAAAGTATGGGCTGCTTCATACTTATGCAATTAGAAACACAATTAAAATTAACATATGATGAGAAATTAATAAAACTATTGAATATGACGGTAAACCCATCGTCTATTATTGTGATCAACCTATAACCCCATACTAATCACACACTTTAACACAAAACAAACCATAAATATTTCATAAATTGAATTAACTTCTTGACTTGAAAACAGTCTCTCCTCCATTATCTTTCACTCACTTTTCAAATTGCTGCAGTTTAATTTCCACCCCTACAGCTCTCCTTAAACTACTCTTTTCAAATCAAGACAGATCTACTGAAAACTCCCTCTGTAGTAACATACAGTTCAGATCCTGGCCAACAGAGACTTTGGTGACCCAACACCAGGTTGTTTCTCCAGCCTCAACTTCCTCTTCTCCCCTCCTTGATCTCTCTACTTGAAACTGAACTACTTAATGGTTCTCCTGGAGGCTCTCAGAGCCTCTGCACTCTCACTTGCTCTGACTAACTCCCATTCATCCTCCAGAGGGTGCCCTAAGTGTTACTCCCTCTGAGACACAGCCTTCCCCGATCTCCAAATTTGGGTTAGTGGCTTCTTCTGTGAGCTCTCTATGCCTGCCCCACCACATCACATTATAATTGCCTGCTTAGATATTTGACAGATCATAATATCCTTTTTAAGGGCAAGGTAGTAAACCTAGAGCTTAGAAAATAGTATGTGTTTTATAAATATTTGCAGAAAAACTGAGGGGCCAGTAAAAATGTAAAAATAAATAAATATATAAAACACATCCACATACACAAATCATCCAGATGATTTTACATCGACATTTGGCTAAGTTTTGCTTTCATTCATAAGATTCAATTACAACAGCCAACTGTATTTAATAACATCAAATAAAATGCATTAGCAGTTAATCAGCACATAATCACCTAATTAAACCTAATCAACAAATTAAACACTGGTTTCTCTGCATGACAGTAAAACCAATAATTTTGGTCTATATAACTGGCAATAAATGGTTTTGCTATTGGGTTTTATTTTTTCACTGAATTTAGTAACTTCACTGGCTAGTTGAAGATTCTACAGGCACTGATTTGATTGTGAATTCATAATTTAGGAAGAGTCTATTAATCAGATTCAAGTATATGACCAACAGCTTTCTCATGTAAACTTCATTTCCACAAATTGGAAGCTAGCCAGACTAAATGCATTATCACGTACAAATAATAGTGGGACTAATGTTCACTTTTATTTGTTAAGTCTTTTGAGTTAGAGTATATCTTAAACATTCTGTGTTTTAAAAATTCCACCATTGTCTAAATGAAATAGAAAATCTAAAGAAGACATAAACCCTCACTTTAAGAAATTTGTACTTTAAAAAATCTAGTTGGAAAGACCAAAAACTATACAAATTAACTCTACTGTATTTCCAAGTTCCATTAAGAGAGCAGCACTTCCCAGTTTTTCGATATTCCAAAGAAAATGGCTGCAAAACAAAGTCACAAAAGGAAACTAATAAACATTTGTTGAAGCCCTTGACAAGAGGGTATGATGAAGGGAGCACTTTCTTGACAATGTCCTCATGATGTTCTGTGAGATTCTTCAATTAAACCACAGCTTATAAGAGAAAACGAACTATTCTTTTAATAATTCAACCAACGCACTTTTGTTGAGAATGTGTCCCATGGCAAGCATTGACAAAGAAGTAGATGGGACAGAACCAGCCCCTACCTTTATGGAGCTTGGAGTCAGATGTAAGGAATGTTTGACAGCAGCTTATAACTGAAAACAAACAAAAATATCTGAATCTGTTGACTCTTACCCCAATAATATGTCTTGATCATTTTACTCTATTATAAACTATTCCCCAGACCTGGATAAGTATCTTGCAAATATATATTCTAGGTTCTCAAAAGATACCAGCCAATATTTCAGATCCATTCCCATTTTGGAGGATAAAAAGTCTTCAACCCTCATGAAACATCATCAGCTTTTCTTTCTTCTTCAATTCTCTACCCTCAGCCCTCATTCCTTCTCTTATGTACTTCCTCCTCTAGTTCCTCTATTGGAAACACCTCCATCCCCTGGTCTTGCAAGAAAAAAATCCAAGCGTCATCCTTCTTCCCACACAAAAAAAATCTATTGCCCACCTTGTAATCATTGTAATATTCATAAAATTTAAGTCTGGGCAATCAATCCCTCCCAAAATTCTTTAATAGTGTCTACCAACCACAGGTAAAGCTTTTTTCCACATCTACACTAGGGTAGGCCAAAGGCTAGGCCTTCTCCTTTGTAGACCCCACACCCAGCCCCAGGGCCTGGGCCATTGCAGACACTCAAAAAGTCTTTAAGAATGAATGGATGGATGAATATTAAGTGGATTAAGAATCAAGAAAACAGAATTCTAGACCAAGTTATGCTATTAAATGTGTGTATGTGTATTTTCAGGTAAATTTCCTCATTAATAAAATAGAAGAGTGAAATTGGAGCCTCCAGCTCTAAAATGTAATCATCAAAAGAATATTAATGGCTTAGGACATAAAAGAATTAAATCTCTAGTGGCTGTTTAATATTTCAGAATCTTCAATGAATATGAGACTATAGGAACAAGGGTCTGAAAAATGATCCTCATGCTGAAATATAGAAGACAGGAATCCAGTTCCTTTACATCACGCTGAAATGTTTTATTTCATTTAAACTCTTAGCTTGTTCAACTCCATTTTAAAGGCTATTTTTAGAAAAAGGAATAGGAATGGAAGGGACAAAGGTACCCTTATTTTCTGTGACCCAGTTGTTACCTATGCCATGTAAATGCAATGATGTTGGTTTAAGAAATCTGGCTTTTCTCAGCACCTAACAGAAAAATAAATGAGGGCGCTAAAAGATGCTAGTAAGGAAAGACACACAGCAGATGCTGTAGAGAAGAGGAGAAAGATAATAGTGATTAGGCATATCAAGTAAAAGCCAGCATGTAACAAGAATAGCAAAACTTTTCAATGAATATCCAAAAGGAAGTTTAGAATTAGTTGTTCAAAGATTCCTTCACTCTGTGGTGGAAGTTCATTACTATCTTCACTACCAAACAATAGATTGCCCTTGCAGATTACAGTATCATTTGATAGACACATACACCATGTTCTCCCTTCAAATTCAGACATATGAGTTTGTTCAGTGAACTGGTAGGGTGAGCCCACTGGAAGGTCATTTTCACTGGGAGACTGAGGAGCTTTCTAGAGAGAACCCAAACTTGATCCAAAAACAAAGACATAATTGTTGGGGGACGAGGCTGAGGGAAGGGTGGCAATTTTAATTGTAGTATCAACACTCAGATTTTTCCCACTGGCCAAAGCCCCACATGTTGATTTCTAAGGAAAGGTGATGATGAAAGAATAGACTCAGAAAGCTGTTATTGACTGTGTAAATACTGATGGCCAATGCAATGGCACTGTGGTGTGCAATGTACAAAATGTAGCCAAAGAGGGGGTAAGAGATATTTCCCTCACTTCTGCATGGGAGCAGGGCAGTGTCAGAGCACTAGAGCCTCCAGAAAAGTGTCACTTTGAAACCTCGAGGCTTCCACACCAAATACAGGAATTGTACTGCCCAGCAGAATCTCTCAGACTGCGTCCCTTAAAGAGGCATGCCCTTTTGCAGGCTCTGCGGCTCTCAGCTGTCAGCACAGATGAAAAGGACATGTTCATGTGCCCATGTGTGAGACTTTAGGGCTGGACATCCTGTAGTAAAAGGCAGGTACAAAAGCCAGAGAACAGATTATTTTTCTTGATATGGGCCTGCTGTGGCCTGGAGTAACTTCAGTAACAAAGAAACTAGCTAGCTGGTCCTGCCCTCTAGCAAAAAGGCCTAGAAGCCTCTGCTCTCTTGGACCACTCAGGTAATATCCCTGGACCTCCATTTCTCCATTCCTCTTTAATAAACAAATATGGTATGCTGAATATAGTCCCTTCCTTGATTGCTGGGGATATCAAGATTCATACGGCCTGGTTCCTCAAGCACCTTTCAGTCCCATGAGAGAGAAAGACACACAGAAGCTGTAGGTAAATGTAATGATAAAGTAAATACACATGGTGCTATCATAGTGTAGCCACATAACTAACCCAATCTGGAAGGTTCCGAAAATGGGAAGGATAATTTTCCCATGAAAGTTGGTTTTCAATCAATTAAAGTAGAGCATGATTAGTATGCAGGAAATTATGATAGTCCAGTTCAGCAACGACCACAACCTAGGGCTGGAAATTGTTCATAGAGAAAATTCAAAGATAAGCTTTACAAGGCATTGTATAACATTGGGAAATGTTTAAGATATTATGTTGAGCAAAAATAAAACAATTTACAAAATCTTGTTATGTGTGTATAATGCATTTGCCCAAAATAATAACACTGTCTATATATGCCTATATACTTCTAATAAAGATGAAGAGAGAGAGAGCACACAGACAAGTTTGTCAAGAAACACCACAAAATGTTAACAGCAGTTATTCCTAGGGGTGAAAATATTTAGGTCATTTTTATTATGGATGACTTTCATTTATATCTTTATATTATTTTATATTTTATTAAATGTCTTCATTGAACATGTAGTACTTGTATAATCAGGAAAAACAAATGTTATTGTTAAAAAGAGACATTAGAAAGAAGGAAGCTCTAGGATATGTAGAAGCATAATAAATTAATTTTTAAATATTAGCAAACCACTGAAAATAAGTCTTCTAATCAAGACTGTAAATATTAAACCTATTGCTATACTCCTTTAATATACTTCTGCAGAAGAAAAATAAGTATTTTTGTCTTATCTAAAATATAGCTTATTTTGCCTAAAAATGGCTTATTCACAAATTATTTTTAAATTAGTAGTTATTAGTTATTAATTAGATCCAGCCCAGGTTTTCTGAAAGTGTTTAAAAGAATATTAAGTGACAGAAACTCAGCATGTGGATACAGCACAATTCTATTTCTTAACATTGATTAGATAGTTCCTTGGAGGGAAGAGAAAATAATCCTTTCATACAGCATGAACTTATATTCCAACTAAGTCTTCACAATATAGAGAGAAGGAGTAAAATAACCATTTATCATAGAATTTTCCAGGTATTTAATCCACTAACTGGAGGCTCGAGCCTAAGAGCAGGTAAGTTTCACTCGTGTATTTGACTGTGATCAATTGACTCGATGCATTTTACAATCACACATGGTGCTCACCAGTCCCTCCAAGCCAAACATTCATACAAAGGTGAGAAGGATGATACTATCAAGTGTCTTTACTACTCATTCCACAAACATGGTTTGAGTCTCTACCAAGTGCCAGGCTCTATGCTTATCCTCAGCAATACAAAGATAAAGCTGTCCAACCTCACCTCCCAGACAGGTGGGGCCTAGGACATTAGGATAGACTGGGCAAGGAGTCCTAGGAGCTCACAGCAGAGGCAAATATGTATGAGGCTCACTTGCCCAAGGGCTTCAGGGCATTGCCTTGAGGAGAAATTATATAAAAGCTAATCTTTAGAAGAGATAAAAATCAAAGGTAGGCTGACCAAGAGAATAGGTCGGAAGGGATTGTTGGCTGAGAGAAGGACTCCTCGTAGAAGATAATGGGACAGAATTCAGAACAGACAAGATTTAAAGTATAGTACAGAAATCTTCCCAGGCAAAGCATACCCTGCATAAACCTTCCTAGAGCATATTCTGCAACATGGGCTACGCAAACATAGTCCCTTCAGCCTGGCTGAAGAGAGAGAGAACATCCATTTCATTCCGTCATTCCGTGCTTGTATATGTTGGCTCTACCCAACAGCTCTACAAGGACTGGAAACATGCTTTACTCAAGTGCTCAATATTTTTTTACGGGTGGATGATAATAATATGGATTAATTGCATCAAATAAAGAGGCTCTACATGAGAGAGAGTGTAGGGAAGTGGGATTTCCAAAGACATACCTAGTTCTGGTTTCGGCTCTGCCATTAACCAGGTGTGTTAATTTGGACAAGTCATCTAAGCTCCAAGTTTCATGAGGGAGTTGGAGCAGATGGTTGGTAAGATCCCTCTTTTTCATCTTTTTTCCTTTTTATGTTAAAATGAATTCAACTATACTTAAATCAGTTTGGAAAGTCCTCTGCCATTCTTCCAAATGAACAAATTCAAAAGCATTTTTATAATTCTTGGCCCTTTTAAAAATTAACTCCAATTGAAGCATCTGCTTGAAAAGAGTTATTTAAAAAGAAAATACAAAAACATAAATCCAAGCAATATCCTGCCAATATCTTGTGGATATGTAAACTTTTAACCTCTTACCCTAAATAGAATTTCCACATTTGCCCTATTTAATCAACAATAAAAGTCAGATATGTCATTCCTTATATTTTATCCATTAGCTGCATACTATAAATTCCAAGTAGAAAGGTTTTTTTCCCAGCCTTTGCCCATTCTACAGTGAGAAAGAAGTTAGTCAGTGCTAGTTTATCAAAATAATTTATGATTTAAAATTCCTCCAGGTGCAGAGAGAAAAATAGTAATGTCCATTCCTTTTAGACTTTGGTTTCAGCAATTCCACTAGTATAGGATATGACTTACTAAGGAAAAAAATCATAAATTAGTCTTACTAATGCTATTACACATTTTTTAAAAATTCTAGATTACAACACACATAGTCTCTATGATTTTGTTTGAGCCATTGTTCTGTGAAAAATTAATTAAAAATTTTCAAAGTGATTTTAAAACCTGTTTTATTACCTGTAATTGGTATTAAGATACCAGTTTAAGTATTTACAAAAGTGCAGTATTCACAAAAGAGCATTTCTATTTTAATAAAAATCCACAAAGTGAAGGGAAAATTTTCAAGTAAGGTAAAATAAAGTAGGAAAGTAAAACATAGAAAATTCTAAAAGTCAAAATATTATGGATGATCCAGTTCTTTAAATTGCATATTGAAATAAAATTACTAACTTTCAGAGAATATTTCCAATTTCATGCTCCATTATGCAATCATCTTGAAACTCCATCAGCCTTCATTAGCCAAATGAAGTTTCCGGAAAAGTTAACTTAGAATTGGGAGAGAAAGGAACTTATAGCCAAAAACAAAATAAAACTTCACATCTGTGTCTGCATCTGAAATTGCTCTGTAAGATCTGATAATTTGTTAGAAAGCAATCTTTTTTGCAAGACAGTGGATTTACATCATACATTTTATCTCTCCAAGGAAATTCTAATTACTTGTTCCAATCATTTCTGATTGATTTGTTTTTTATTCATCCAAGGTATTCTCTGTTCTATGATGAAATCAAGCCTCCAATGAAATTCCAAAAATTTCAGAACAACTTACAAGCTCCAGATGACTGCAAGTTTTCTCATGTCCATTTGGCATTCAGGAAGAGAGTTTCACCAAATATATTCTGAAGAAGAATACATCTGGCGCTCACTAAAACAAAGAAATGACCAACGGCATACTTGAGGCAAATTAATGTCACAGAACGCATATTTGCCAATATGCTTTGAGACTAAAGCTGCAATCCAGTCACCATGTAATTCAGTGAGTCGTCTTCTGAAGCACAGGCCATCAGCCACATGGATTAATGTTTGGGGGGTATTTTAGCAATCAATTTAATAAATACATATTACCGTCAGTGTAAAATTTCATAATTGTGTTTATATGTGTGTATATATATGTACTCTCCCTATATATATATATATATTCAGAAATATATATATATTTAAAACACATCTACCAAAAGCTCACTTCAGTTCATCTTTTCTCTTGGCCAGATGCTGATTCCAATTCACTGACAAAAGACAATAGAATCAAAGAATTTTCACACTAAAAAGGATATTAGAAACATCTCTTCCGAGGGCATACAACTTGTTTCAGCAATGGCAAGTATATCAGAAATCCATGTGTGTGTTCACCATGAGAATATTGTCACAAATAGTAATGGTAAACTTAGCTATTCAAAAATATTGAATATCTAAACATCAGTATGAAAGCAATCCAATAAAAAATGTAATCAACATTATTCTTGCAATAGCATGTTACTGGGATAGCAGTAGTCAGTGATCAGTTTTAACATCTAACCAAGAATACTGGTATTTAACAAATGAACTCTTTGAATGATAGGCAAAGCCTTATTCAGTCAAATCTGGCTCCAGTTTCAGCTTCCCTTTCGACAGCTTCATAAGACAATATACACTTCCAAGTTGAGGAGACCTAAATATTGCCTGGCCACATGGCCAGAAATTGTAGGCTAATCCTGAAATTCATCACTTGGTCTCGAAAATACCAGGGATACCCACTGTGGATCACCGTTGGGCACAGTTAGCCTACACCTGAAACAGCCATTCCTACAACTGAGTTAATTCAGATGTCTCCAAAGGTTTAGGAGACTTAAAGCATATTTCATGGTCATTGACATCTAGGAATCTCTTCTGAAATTTTGACTTTTTTTTTCCTCACCAAATAGATCTTGAAATCTTTAAAGTCTCCTTCCAAATCTAAAGTCTCAGATTTCCCTGATCTCACAGAAATTTAGGAAGGGGAATTTAGTACAATCTCCCATCGCAGTCTGCTCTATTTCTGCTTCCAATTCACATGTCTAGTTCTCTACATTGAATAAATCATCCATGCCTCTATTCTTTCCTTGAGATCCTAAATTCAGCTGGGGGTGAAGAGGAAGTAACTTAGAGGAGCATTTAAGGCAGGGGTCTAGCAGCAGACTGTCTGCTTTTGAAGCCCCATTCTGCTACTTTCTGGCTATATGACCTGGGGCAAGTGCCTCAATTTCCTTTTTAGTAAAATGGGAATAATAATAGTGCTATTGGGTTAACATATATAAAATGCTTACTACAGTTCCTAGCAGTATAAGTGTTATTACTATTTATTATCGGTAAGGAAGTATAATTTTATAAGCCAATTGAAATTAAAACTTTAGGTTTCTCAGAGCCATTTATTCCAAAAATACCTTCACCTCAAAATGCTGCTCAATATGGGCCACATATTTCCATGACCCAGCCATCGAACTGCAGGAGACTAAATGTCCAGAACTTGCTTCTTGTAAATATCCCATAAACTAGAGATCATTATAAACAAAAATATGAAGAAAATTCACCATCTTGACAACTTCATTTATGCTCTTATACAA
>PVKH010031203.1:0-12370 GCA_004027955.1 Chaetophractus vellerosus
TGAAATAAAGTATATTCTGACTTTCTCTCTTACTTAAACAATAACTTCTTAGACACACTGAGCTCAGGAAATCACAAGCAAGAAAAAAATTAACAGAAAGGAAACTATGATATGATGAAGGAAAAGTAGAAGTACTCTTCAGATTTTACAACTGTGGATATTGAAAGTCAGAGGTTAAATAACTGCTCAAAGACCCAGGTTTGGCTAATAGCACTGCATTAGATCAATGTCTACAGCTAGATTGCCTTATTCAAGGCCTGTGTATAGTTTCATAATTAAGCTATTATTTTACCAGCCCCCCATATCTGAACACACAAGAAAGATTCAATTTAGCCAGACTCTCACAATTTTAGTAAATAATAGTGTCAGAATTTTGCTTCAATGTTGATTTTAGATGATTTGAAAAAAGTAATTTTCTCAAAACTCCCTATATTTTCACAGAAAGTTTTAAATAAATATCTATATTGTTAACAGCAGAGTTCATTCTGAACTTTGATATTGGTTATCATTCTTTACTTTCAAGTGTGCCAAACTCCACATGACTAGCCTCTTTCCTTGATTCTATCTGCTTTCTCTTCTATGCCACAAAAAAAGTTTTTTAATTTTTTAGCAATTTTATTGATATATGTATATTCATATACCATACAATCCATGCAAAATGTACATTCAATGGGTTTTGGTATAATCACAATAATATTTATTCATTACAGCCCATAGTTTTGTTTAGATACCTTGTAGCTCAAATACCACCCTATTATTAACATCTTGTAATAATAATGTAGCTTTTTGCTAATTCATGGAAAAATATTCTTGTATTTGCACTATTAAACACACTCATTGTCTGCAACAGGTATTAATAGGCTATACAGTCCCATGTTTCATACTTTAACATTTCTTCTAGGGAAATATACAACCCTAAACTTTCCCTTTCAACCACAATCATATCCCAATATTTATGCTGCTAATTACATTCACTCTAATCTGCTATCATCAGTTCTAACCAATTTCAAACTTTACACTCAAACTTATTACAAATTCTGCACAAATTAGGCATCTGGCCTCCATTCTCTATCTTTCTCCTATGTTCTGATAACCAGTCTTCTAGCTATTAGCTACATGACTTTGCTCATTTTATTTAGTTTGTATTAGTGAGATGATACAATTTTTGTTCTTTTGTGATTGGTTTGTTTCACTCAGTGTTTTAATTTTTATGTCAATAACAACTTTTAAGTAATATATCAGAAGAGAATATGCTTTGTCTTATGTGCAAAAGTAGTATGCCACAACAAATCGCTTTTTTGTAAATTTTCATTATATGAAACAGAAAAAGATTTTGATTAGTGCAAAGGAAAACAAAGACACCCTGAAAAGCTAATCCTAAAATATTTAAGTTAAACATATAAATATTTGGGGAACAGGAAACATATTAATTTCCTCATTTTATAAAGAATTACATTTATATATTATATATACATATATAACATATTAACATCGTTTGTCAATTTGATATTTGAGAGTGATTTAAAAATAGCTGTACTTTTAAATATCCACTGAAATAATTATGTTTGATTGCACTAAGGCTTCACAGAATACACAGTGTATCCCTCACTCTTCATGAAGCATGCCAAATGCAATGAGCAATAGAGCATAGCTGTCCTGTGGAAATTTTTCTTCCTTCTCTCTGCTTCACTGCTTCCTGTCTTGACCCAGGAAAGATATACCAGCTTTTTAACAGCACTCTTAAACTATCAAAAAATAAAGGTTATATCACCAATCAAGGAGAAAGGGAAGCTACTGTTATTTTCTTTTATAAATCAGAACTTATTCATATTTTTTAAAGACTAAAGAAACATTTAGGACTATTAATTCAAATTTTCAGTGTAAAACAATTATTTATTTAAAACTTAGTTGCTGAAAGGGTTTGAGGTTCAAATTGTAAAGAAGTAATATTAAAAGTTGATGCTTCTGAGCAAAATACTTTTATTAAGAATAAAATCCAAGAATTAAGCAGGAGTAAGATATAATCATATATTTACACTTACTATTCCACCCTGAGTTTAGACTTAAGATATCTACAACAAATAAGGAGCAGTGTATTCTCCATTTTATATTTTAAAAATTTATTATTTATATCAATGTTACAAGTTACTCAGTTAACAACTAAACAATATATCTGCTTTGGTCAGTGGTTACTTGGCCCCCCTCAGACCCATTTTTGTTCATGCTTCAATATTGAGGGGTTTAGGACAATGTCTGTTCCTACTGCTTCAAGCTGAGAAGAGGTGTAAATATACCACGGCAGAGGGATGGAATTGTTTTGCTTGCAGTTGGATTTTCCCTTTCTATGGGAAGAATCCTATGTAGATTATGTATTTACTAAGAGATTAGATTATCAGTAGATTCTCCTCCTAACTAATTCCATGTGATGAAAAGCTCATTTCTAGGCAACTTTTCTCATAGGCAGGTTTTTGTCTTTGGAAATGTAGTATTTAACTTTATTAATAAATATATTAGTCATTAGTAACTACTACTACCTCTAATAAATATTCAAGCCTGATGGGGCAGTAAAGGAGGAAGGGGCCAACACAGAGTAGCAGGACTGTTTCTTTCAATGGGCAAATGGATGCAGTTTATGAAATCTGCTCTTTCATTATTAAATGTGTTTTCCTCTGAGATTGTACTTTACATACTGCATTTTAGTCTATTATGCTTTCTAGAGGATCTGATTTCTCTATTATCTCTCCTCACCTTGCAGTTTGTTTACATATGTATGCATGCATATTCATTCAGCAATCATGAGTGAAATTCATTGCCTCCTGATTCATTTCTCAAAAATAGAGGTAGGGAGAGGCGTTTTGCATTAACCTTGAAATATTAAACCCAAACATAGACATTCTCATTATTTGTAAAGCGAACAAGTGGAAATTTCTTTGCTTTAAATTTATAATGCAGTTATTTTTTAATAGTTAAATCTTACTGTGTTGTTCATTTACTGTATGATTAAATTGAATTGGCTATGCACTGAAAACTTTATATTTTAATGAAACCAGTTTGAGAAATCAACATTTAGTACTTCATGTTAACAAATTTATCATCAAGTATACTCTAACGTTATCTCTATGTCTTTATGAATAAATATATAGTAAATATAATTAATGGGATATATGAAATATATACCCCCTCTTATTGTGGGCTATTATCCCTTGATAATCTTGGTTATTTCATTATGGCATTTCATTGCTTTACAAAATTGACAATAGTATTTGAGGCATTTTTTTAAATAATTATTGCTACATCCTTTAAACTTTGGGACTGTTATTGATATTGATAACATTTCCTGGTTTCTAATTTTAGGGTACTGACAAGATTGAAGTAAAAATGAATTTCTAGCTACATGCATGGAGGTTTCCTACTTAACTCTTTATGTCTAGGTTCATCTCTAAAATGAATAATACATTACAAAAAAGGGACAGTATGATGCTATGAGTTCTAAGTTTATGGATTTATTTTCTAATCTCTACTTAGCCAGCAACATCAAAAGAAAGGGATTTGGGGTCCTAACCTTTATGTTATTATCTCTATCTCTTTCTCTTTTATTATAAGAGGTTATTATCTCTAGCTCTATCTTTAAAAAAAAAAAAAAAACTCTGGTAATCTCATTCTCTAATTTTAATTGGCTATGAAGTAGAACACTACTTTTTTCTTTTGTCTCAAAGAAAATATGAAACAACTATTTCTTATTACAGAACAGAGCTGAACTATCTCAACAATTGCAAGTGTTTGGTTAGCATACAGATAAAGAAACAGAAGATTATGCTATGATGTCCAGAAAACATTTCATATATTCTTGATTTAAAAGTTTTAAAATGTTTTTGACAACGAAACACTTTATCTATATACAGGAATTCTCATGCAGTCATCTAATATTTATAGTAGATATAACCAGTCCATTTACCACTCCCAGCACTCCTCCTACACCAACTTACAGAAGCTGCCTTTAAGGAAGCCCTGGAAACAAATTGTTCTAGCAGAATTTAGTTTAAAATCTTGCATTTTAGATCAATGAATGGCTTACTACTCTTAATCAATCTAGACTCTCTTTTGAAATTTTCAGTTACCAAAAATGGCCACGTTTATAGGTACCTTAATGACACTATCAGTGTGGTAAAACAATGTTATTAATTAGAATTATAAAATTCATGCAAATAACATCTCTATGGTGTCATTAATCAATAATACCATGTCCTTTTGGAACAGTACAAAGCAAAGGAAATGTACCATATAATAAGATATCAGAATTCAAAAACTGGGGTCAAGAATTTGTTTTGTTAAGCTAATGGATGTAATCCCCATCAATTCAATCATATTTGTTATAAATGAGAGGGTCTTGGCCTTTCTACACCTCAGCAGAAGGTAGTTTTAATGTACTTTATCCAATCTTTGAAACAATCTGTAAAAAAGGCTAGACATACATGGATAGGCTCAGATTCATGAATTTATGTGTTCTGAAATTATTCTGTTGCATAATTCCAATATTTAGGGGGATTTCAGTTGAGTTCTGAGTACATATTAGCTTAGCAAAATATAACCTACCCCCTAATCTCTTGTTTTTCTTACACATTTTGCATGTGTCTTTATGATTTCTTTCTGATCCCCTCTTTTTGGTATCTTTCCAACTCTCAAAAATCCATCCAGAGTCCTCTGTTTTGGGGAAATACGATCTGCAAATTATATCTCCTATTTCTTAAATAACCCTGATCCAAATTTAAACAAAAGTGCCCCAAGTTATTTCTGGCTACTTGAGGAACAGTATGATCATGCTCATTCACTAGAACAAATTTATTTGTTTAGCAACTTTAGGCCCAGTTCAAGCCCAAGTTCACCACACTCATTGAATAGCATTATGTGAACTTCTGGTAAGAGATAACTCTTGATTTCTCTAGATCTGTCCCTCTGGTCCCATCTTTTCTTTTTCCACTGTGGCCAGTGTCTCTAAAGATTCACTAGGCATCACAATATTCTCAGCTTTGATACAATGTCACCTAACATTGGTTTGTTATGAAGATACATGAAATCATTTTGTAAAATATAATATGCTGCATAATAAAATCTAGTTTGATTTAATATGAAAATTTATCAAAGTAACAAATTCAAAGATATTTTATAACCTAAAGGCAAACATAAGTAGTATATGAAATTTTTCTAATAAACTTAAATCAGTCAAACAGCAATATAATTGGTAGCAGCAACAGGCAGATAAAATAACCGTGTCATAGGCAGAGAGGGAATATTCATTTTGTATTCAAGTGACATCACCCATTTGGAGGGATTTTGCATTACATTCATATACATATATGGGAATTGTGCTATTTTGCAATAAAAAGGACATAGCCTTATGCTAAACTCATTTTTTTTCTTTCATCTTTGGTGGAGATAAGTTAGTTATAGTGTTGGCAAAATATAATAAAAACTCTCCATAAGTTAGAAGAGAAAGAAAACAGTTTTATTGTTGAATAAGCCTTAAATCAAAATGTGATGTCCATCACAGGCAATCTGCTAAAGACATTGCAAATAAATTAAAAAATTCACCATTTTATGTAGTCAAGCAGATACAGTCTACTATATACATGTTTTCAAGATAAATGGAAACTAGTCCTCAAGTAACAAGACTTGATGACCATTTGTCACATATACAGTATGTCATCCTAAATTGACATGGTAATTTGGGAGCCACCAGTGTTTGTCACTGCCTTTATCCAAAGGGAAAATTAACCTCTCATAACTTAATGACAAGAAGCAGTGGGATCTAAGCTTCCTCTCAATTAGAAGCAGAGTGGGCATCACCATACCAAAATACTCAAGACTAGGGAATGAATAATGGATTAAAGTAGACATTATTATTCTACTATAGCCTTATTATTATTCTAGCAATGGAAGAACTCTTATCATTCATGTAAAGGCAGTGGCAACCAGAGGTTCTGAGGGACAAGAGAAAGGAGAATAGTTGTAATATAGGGGGCATTTTCGGGACATTGGAGTTGTCCTGCATGACATTGCAGTGACGGAGACAGGCCATTGTATATTTTGTCATAAGCTACAAAATTGTGCAAATTTTTTTCCAATATTTTATTAGGAATATTTTCATAATAAAAAATAGAAAACTGAAAAATGAAATGATTTTGAACAGTAATAATCCATATACCAAACACCTAAATTCTACAATTAACATTTTTCCTTTATTTTTTAAAGAAGTTTCAGATTAAATAAATGTTACATCGAAAATATAGGGGATGCCCCTATACCCCAAGACCTCTCCCCTCACATTTTTTCCCATTAACATCATCTTTTTATTTGTGTGGTACATTTGTTACATTTGATGAACACATTAGAGCATTGCTACTATGCATGGTCTAAAGTGTAAATTATGGTTTACACTTTTCACCACGCAATTTAATATATTTGGACTAAATGTGTAATGGCTTGTATCTGTTATTGCAATATTATGCTGAACAATTTCCAATGTCCCACAAATGCCCCATATTACACCCCTTCTTCCCTCTCCCTCCCCTGAGAACCTCTGATGACCACTGCCTTTATATCAATATTACAAGTTCTTCCATTACTAGAATAATAATGTCTACTTTAATATATAGCTGCATTCCCACCTATGTCTGTTCATTCTTCAATCTTGATGATTTTGGGGATGGTGATGTCCACTCTGCTTCCAATTGAGAGGGGGCATACTTCCCATGAAGCAGATGGGTGGAACTGTCTTGCTTGCAGTTGTAGATACTCTCTGTTTTGGGGGATGAACGATGTCATCATCATCCTTTTGTTGATTGTCCTAGGCAAGTTTGATTAACTGGAAAATAAGAGTTGGATGCAACTCAGCTGAGATTTAGGGATCATCCGGCATATGAACAGCCATATGATTAAAGTCACTGGAAAATATATTTAGCAGGTATAGTGCTAATTAGAGGTTCAAATAAAGGGGATAAGAGCCATGTATAGGAAAATTAAAAATGAGTCTAACTTTGATACATTGTAGAGCTAGGTTATTGTATCTTCCAAGGTAAGGTCCACCGACTGGGTGCTGATTTCCTGAGGTTATCTGCCTTGTCTATACAGTCCAGATGACTCTAGAGCCCTCAGGAGCTCCCCTGCTTTAGGCACTGTTTACTGTGGCAGTCAGTGAGATCCTCCTGAGGCATGCATTAGTGTAATTTATGAAATAACCTCTAGACTCACTTTGAAAGCTCTTATCCAGAAAAACTCATTTGTATTTGATGTTTCCATCTTTTAGTCAAGATATTTTTCCAAATGAGTAGCTGGTTGGCCCTTGGTAATAATCCCTTGGTGCCAGAGGGGCTCATCTCTGGGAGTCATGTCCCATGCCGGGGAAAGGAAGTGCATTTATATCCTGAGTTTGCCTTCGGCTTAGAGAGAGGTCACATTTGAGCAACAAGGAAGCTTTCAGGAGGAAACTCTTAGGCAATATATATTACTGGGCTAAGTTTCAATTTTCTTTTTCATTTTTATTTATCCTTACAATAGCAATGGTATTTTTAATAATCACTCACATTGTATAATGCCTTATATCACATAATAATATAGCACCAAGAAGGGATGATCCAGAAAATAAATTGGCCATAGTTTTATTATTGTCTTTCAGGCCAAGATGACTACTCATTTTTTAATTTATTGATGTATATTATCCATACATGATCATACATAAAAAATAAATATATAGTAAAAGGTGTGAACTTACAAAGCAAACATGCATATCATCATGCAGTGCTTCCATACATCATACCATGACCAATACCTTGCTGTGTTATGAAATATTTGCTACTAACTATGAAAAAGCATTGTCAAAATATTACTACTAACTATAGCCAAGATCATAAATTTGGTATATTTTTCCCCAACCCACTCAATTATTAACACCCTGTATTTGTATTATATATTTGTTATAGTTCATGAGAGAACATTCTCATGTTTGTTCTGTTAACCATAGTCCATCTTCCACCACTGGATTCCCTGTGTTATGCAGTCCCATGCTTTGTACAATTCATTCATAGTGTACACTAAGTGGATCTGATTTTCATCATAGAGTTGTACTTTTATCACCACAGTAAATTCTAGAACATTTTCATTACTCCAAAAGGAAAAATCTCATATGCCCTTAACCCCCCCCCCCCCATTTCTGTCCCTTGGAATTGATATGTCTTCTTTACCATTGGTGCAAAAATATTACAATATTACTGTTAACTATCATCTGTAAGTTACATTAGTTGTAATTTCCCATATATCACCATAGTCTTAGTACTTTGTAAAAGGAGAACATTCTTATATTTATACTATTAACCACGGTCTTCAGCCACCACCAAAATCACTATATTATACATTTGCTAGATTATTCACTAGCTTCCTTTCAATTATTTACACCTGCAGACTAACTTTTCAGCCACAATCACACTTATAAATCAGCAGCGTTAGTCATACTCACTCTAATATGTTACCATCAACTCTATTCATTTCCCCAATTTTACAATAAACCTTATTAAAATTTCTACATACATTCTCAACCCACGTTTTTCCTCCTAGTAACCTATACTGTTGAGTTTTCCTCTGTGAGTTTACTCATCATATTTAGTTCCTTTTAGTGAGACCGTACAATATTTGTCCTATTGTGTCTGGCTTATTTCACTCAACATAATGTCCTTAAGTTTTATCTATGCTGTCAAATGCATCCTGATTTCATCCCTTCTTACAGTCTTACAGCTGAATAGTATTTCATTGCATATATATACTATATTTTGTTTATCCATTCATTTGTTAATGGACGCTTGGGTTGGTTCCATATTTTAGCAATTGTGAATGATACAGCTATGAACATTGCTATGCAAATGTCTGTTTACGTCCTTGCTTTCAGTTCTTCTGAGTATATTTCTAGTATGGGGATTGCTGGATCATATGGCAGTTTTATATTCAATTTCTTGAACTACAACCAAACTGTCTTCCACAGAGGCTACACCATTCTATGTTCCCACCAACAGTGAAGAATTTTCCTATTTCTTCACATCCTCTCCAGCACTTATTGTTTTCTTTTATTTTATTTTCAAATGATCATTCCATAAGGTATGAAATGATATTTCATTGTAGTTTTGATCTGCATTTCCCTAATAGCTAGTGATGTTGAAATGTGCCTTTTGCCATTTGTATTTCCTCTTTGGAAAAATGTCTCTTCAAGTCTTCTGTCCATGTTTTAATTGAAGCTCACTTTTTCTTAGCTTATTGCTAACTCCAGGTGAACTGAAAATTTTTACATGTGTACTATCTGCCCTTTCAACTGTTGGAACAATGGAATGCACCATATTCTTCAAGAGTGGAGGAAATTTAACCTTCAAAATTGCCCCCACAATTCAAGAGGCAGAACTCTTTATTCGAACAGTTTACTATTTTTACATGTGTTAAATCTTCAGGCTTTTATGGAGTCCATCAGGTGTGTAGAAGGTGTATGTGTTTATTTATGTATATTTCTCTTGAGAAGTCATATGAAATAATTTGATAAGGCAAACTTAGGAATCCATAACCTACTTCATATCAGTGTGAGCCATATAGTCTGGATTTAACAAAATATCTGTATACCTGTTAAATCCTATAAGACAATCAAGTGACACAATTACAAATACAATGTAAAATCGAACTCAATAATCCTTCGTTTGCTAACATTCATTAACATTTCAAATTAGCTATTGTCTAATTTCTCTGTGAAGGCACTTTTTGGAATACTGGCATTTATTCTCTTTGTCCTTTTTACTTCAATTAAGTATTTACTTCAGTACTTTAAGATACAATGATCTGGAAATAATTTATTCTTTTGTTTATGATAAATTAGACATGGAAACTAAATTGGCATGTTGAGGCATAAAAATATTGAATTACCTGGGATTTTGTGGTAGGTATCTATTCTTAGTACATAATAAGTAAACTGGCTAAATGTGGAACAAAATAGAAGAGGCTGTGAAGAGATTGCATCCCCTCTGGCTGAAAACCTAAGCTCAATATCCATATCACCAAACAAAATTTTTTTATCCCTCATAAAAACTGTGCAGCAACTTTGTTGACCCTGGGATTTTCAGAGGTGTATAACATAGAGGACCTTGAAAAATAAAGTGAAAAGTGAACTTAAGAATTTGCAAAATCATAAAACAAAATAAATAATAATAAAACTGCTACTTATCTTTCAGAATAGTTCTAGAAAAACTGCTGATCCCTGAAAGTACGTACTGATACATGGACTATCTTAGTGTCCAAGAAAGAAACAAAATATCCAGTAGCAGGAATACTGGAACACTATTAATTTCTTGTCACTAGCTATCTGTGCAATCATCTGCAAATACCTTAACTTATTTGTATCTCAATTACATCATACAACTTTTTTAAAACCTCATAAAAATATCATAAAATATTTGTCCCAGAACTGAAATATTTCTAAGAACAGCCTCCATAACAAGTTTATTAAAAGACAATAACACACAAATACTAAAATGCAACTCCTTATTGTTCCACTCTAAGAATAAACAGCTGAATCTTTTAGATTCATCCTTTTTTTATTAGAGGAGTTGTAGATTTACAAAAAAAATTATGCAGAATGCACAGTTACCATGAATCTTCCCTTAAATGACTACAAAATCATTTACACAAATATCATAAACTTTTCTTCAGAGTTTGAATATTTTCCAAAATTATTTAACTGATGAGAATAAAACACGGTGAAAATCTGAGAAAAAGTGATTAAAACAAATTATAGTGCCAGCAGCACAAAAAAAACAGTTGATAAAAAGTAAATTAAGAGCAAAATCTCTACCCGCATGTTGCTAAAAACATAAAGGTAATGAAGTCAGTAAGTCAAAGTCTCCTTTTTGTTATGTGGAACCACCAATTTGTAAACTTAAATTTGGATTATCATTGTTTTCATTTTAGCTGGAAGGACAACTGTTTAATGGGAATATATTTACTCTATTTCATTTTACCTGATTTATAAGATGTTAAATAATAATCGACCACAGGTGTATTACTACTAATTTTAATTACAAATATCAAATGAGCCTTGCACAATACTATAGTATGTGAAGCATAAAAATAAAATATTCTAATGTAAAATTAGACATATTTACCTGAAGAATTCTAAGAAAATTTATTATATGTAAGCATGTGTGGCACAGTTCAGGAAAAGTAGTGATCAGTGTTGGATTCATAGATGATGAAGTTGAGCTTGATAAGAAAACAGGACTGGTAAAAATAAACAAATAATTTAAATTATCGATAAAAATAGAAAGTCTGAGAAATAGTGTTAATATGATACATATTTTAGGTGAGAGAATTGTTTAGATGGTTTGTCATGAAGATTCTCTATAAAAACATAATTATGAGCTAGATTTGGCAAGTAAATATTTTGAAGATTAGAGTTGAATAATATTGGAGCTGAGGATAAAATTTCAAGTATCCACTGAAGGTTCATATTGGGGAAAAGGCAATATTAAAAGTGGTTAGGAGATTTCTGCAAAATAAAAATGAGATAATGAAAACTGAACCTATGGCAAATACAGTGGAAATGGAAAGGAAACATTGATCACATCTGCTATTGAAGAAGGATATACCTAGCAGCACACTTGATAGAAAACAACTAATAATGTTAGGAAAGCATACAAATATAAAACATATTTTTAAATGTGTCACTAGTAGGGAAAGTGAAAAATAAAACAAAATTTTATAGACCAAAAATGAAGTGAAAGAAAGTCAAAGGGTCAAGAAATATCATCTACCAAATCCTGTTGTCTTTGACCCTCAGTTTTGGCTACCATGTAGCAGAAGACAAAGCCTAGGGCCTGACTTTATAGAAAATATGATGGGAGACCAAGCACACCTAGCAGAGACCACTACTGGCTCTTCTTTTAGTGTAAGTGTGAACTAAAGAATGATCCATTCCATATTGGAAGTCTAGGAGATCCTACTGGGATCTGCATAAGTTTTACCTCTGGGTTGAACTCTTGACTCACTTTGAAGTCTCTTAGCCCTATGAACTCATTTGTCTTTACCATTTCCCCCTTTTTTTTTGAAGTCTTTCCCTAGTCGTACTGCCTGTTGGCATTTGTTAGTACTCCCTTGTTGCCAGGGAGGCTCACCCCTGGGAGTCATGTCCCATGCCGGGAGGAAGGTAATGCGTTCATATTATGAGTTTGGCTTAGAGAGAGGCCACATTTGAGCAATAAGTAGGTTCTCCAGAGGCAACTCTTAGGCACCCCTTAACACTAGGCTATTCCAATTTCAACAGCAATGACTCATAAGGTTAGTCATCAATAAC
>PVKH010031204.1:0-12361 GCA_004027955.1 Chaetophractus vellerosus
ATTTCTGGGAGGGGATGGGCTGCCTCCTAGCCTGTAGGTGATGGCTTGCTCAATCTGTCAGGTGGGTTATGGCTGGAGGCTGCCATTCTTCAATTTATGTCACAGGGGTATTGATTCACGATCTTATGATTTGTTAATCATTGGAAACCTCTTAAGGGGGAACCTTTAACAAACACTTAATATGAAAATATAGTAATCAATATACTGTGGTGTTGACCTAAGGGTAGATAAATGAATTAACATAACAGAATGGATGGTTCACACATTTATGATACTGACTTTTCAACAAAGCTGCCAAAATAATTTAGTGGGAAAAAAGTCTTACAATGGTGCTCAAACAATTGAATACCCATATGTCATCACTATGTACAAGTGGACAGAAAATAGATAGACAGACAGACAGATGGATAAAAACGTCAACCCTTCTCTCACACCTTATAAAAAATTAATTTGAAATGGATATAGACCAAAATATAAGAGCTAAAGCTATTTAAGTCCTAGAATAAACATAGGAGAAAGTCTTTTAAACCTTATAGTTAAGCCAAAAGACAAAACAAGAATAAAAGCTTAAAAACTGATAACTCGGAATTAATCAAAATTTAAAATTTCTACATTTCATAAAGACACTGTTAGGTAAATGAAAAGGTGAGCCACTGACTGGAAAAAAATATTTATATCCAGAATGCAATAGATTGCAACAGGATATCTCATACATTGCTGGTGGGAATGCATTTTGGAAAGCAGCTTGGCAATTGCATATAAAGTGTGCTAGAGTATCCCCCTTATGAGGTTTACAATAATTGACAGGTCATAGGGCCATGAATCAATGCCCCTGTGGCATAGGTTGAGGAAAGGCAGCCTCCAGCTATAACCCACCTTACCTATTGAGCAAGCCATAGCCTATGGGCAGCTCAAACCCTCCCAAGAATAAACAAAATGGAGCAAATAAGGGCCATCACTCCCTCCCCAACCCCTCCCACATTCCAAGACCTCCTAGCCCAATACCCCCTAGCCATTTGGCCCCAGGCTGTACTGTTTTCCTGCCTATTGATGTGTGGTATAAATTCATATCCACCTTCCACAGGTGAGCTGAAGTCTCTCTTCAGACCTTGCCATGCCAGCCGGGGTGGGGGAGGCTGATCTCTATTCTTCAGACTCCCTCCATTGGAAGAGCTTCCCAATAAACTTCCTACCTACAAACGTCAGTCTCTGCTTCGGACTGAGTGCTGTTTTTCTCTAACAAAGTGAAATATGATTACTTTATAGCCTAATGATAATGTTCTTAGGTATTTATCTAAAGGAAATGACAGCAATGGGCCACACAAAGAACTATGCATGAAAATTCACAAAACCTGTATTCATAATACTTCAAAACTAAAGCAAATAAAAAAAAATATCCATCAACTGGTGGATAGATAATTGATTCATATTCATACAGTGAAATACAACCCAGCTATTATAAGAAACAAAGTACTGTTACATGCACAAACAAAAATGAATCTCACTAGATTTATGTTAATTAAGGGTTTTCATTCTCAGCACTATTGACATTTGCACCAGATAAATCTTCATTGTAGGGGGATTTCTTGTGCATTGTAAAATGTTATGGGGGGCCGGCTGTAGCCCAGTGGATAGGGCGCCAGTTCACCACATGGGAGGCTGCGGGTTCAGTTCCCGGGGGGCCTCTCCGAGCAGGTAGACCGTTTTGAGAGGGCAAGCTGCCATGGATGGGACAGAGCCACCATGGGCAGGGCAAAGCTGCCATGGGCAGGGCAAGTTGCCCGTGAACAGAGCAGAGCCGCCCGCAAACAGAGCAGAGCTGCCTGCAAGCGGGGCAAGCTGCCTGCGCGGTGAGCTGATTCTGCGCATCGCTGCAACGGGGGGAGACGAAGCAGACACAGAAGAATGCAAAAATGAACACAGCAAGAGCAAGCAGAAAGGGGGGGCATACGTAACAAAAAAAATGATAAAAAAATAAAATAATAAATAAAATAAAATAAAATGTTATGCAGCAAATTTGGCCTCTACCCACTACATGCTAATAATAACCCGCTGCCTGAGTCCTGAGAATCAAAAATGTCTCCAAGCATGCCAAATGTCCCATGGGTGCAAAATAATCCTAAATCAAGAACTACTAGGATAAATGAAAGTAATCAGATGCAAAAGAATACACACTGTATGGATCAATTCATCTGAATTTCTTGGAAAGGAAAATACTGATAGAATGCAGATAAGTGGTTTCCAGAGTTCAGGTTTCATAGAGAGAGAAATTATGTTTAAAAGGATGGGGAAATACTTTGGGATGATGGAAATATTGCAGCTAATAATTTTGGTGGAAGATACACAAATGCATGCATTTACCAAAAGTATTTAAATTGTCTACTTAAAATTGGTGAACTATATAGCTTGTAAATTTTTCCACAATTAAGCTAATTTTATTTTTTTTAATTTTTTTAAAGATTTATTTTTATTTATTATACACCCCCCTCCCCCTTTTTGCTTGTTCTTGCTGTGTTCATTTTTCTCTGCATTCCTCTGTGTTGGCTTGTCTCCTCCTGCTGGGGCGACCTGCCGAGTCAGCTCAATGGCGCGGAGGCCCGCCTGCTCATAGGGGCTTGCCCTTGCTTGCAGGGGCTTGCCTTTGCCCACGGGGGCCTGCCTTTTTTGCCCACCCACAGGGGCTTGCCTTTGCCTGTGGCAGCATGCCCTGCCCACTTTGGCTTGCTTACTTGAGGCCGTCCGTCCATTAGAGGAGGCCCAGGGACTGAACCTGGGGCCTCCCATGTGGTAAACCAGCACCCTACCAACTGGGCTATACAGCCGGCCCCTAAGCTAATTTTAAAAGTTGCCTGTTATCCATGCCATAAAATATATACAACTGTCATGACAACATTACTTTGATTTGAATATATTGATCTAAAATACTTCCCTAATGGATCATCAGATGAAAAACAAATTGACAAATAATGCATATTATATGATGTTAATTTGTTATTGATCTTAGAGGAAAAGCATCCATACTTTCACCATTAAGTATGATAATAGCTATGGATTGTTGTAGACACTCTTTAGAAGTTTCAGGAGATTCCCCTCAATTTCTAATATTCTGAGTGTTTTATTTTTTTAATCATGAATGGGTATTAAATTTTGTCAAATGCTTGGACATTCTGATTGTTTTTATCTTTGACTATTATGGATAGGGCTGATATGAACAGGATTTGTAAAATTATTTCTTTGAATGCGTACTTTCTGGTAGTCCTAGTATATGCCTAGGAGTATATTACTATGTCATGTGTAATTCTATGCTTAACTATTTGAGGAACTGTAACACTGTTTTCCACTGTAGCTTTACCATTTTACACTCCTGCTAGCAATGATCAAGGGTTTCAGTTTTTCTACATCGTCCCCAACACTTGTTAGGTATTCTCTGTATTATTTATTGTTACAATCCTAGTGGTCGAGAAGTGGTATCTCAAGATTTATATTTCCCTGATGATCAATGATGTGGAGAATTTTATGTATTTCTTAGCTATCTATTTATCTTTTTTTGAGAAGTATTTATTAAAGACCTTGACCATTTTTTAGTTCAGTTGTTCAATTTTGTTCTTGAGCTGCAGCAGTTTTCCATAGATTCGATATATGACACTATTGTCAGGTATATGATTTGCAACAATTTTTCCCATTCTGTGAGTTGTCTTTTCATTTTTTGGGGTGTCATATGAAACATAAATATTTTAAATTTTGCAGAATTCCAATTCAGATATTTTTTTCTTTTATTGTTTGGGCTTTGTTGTCATATCTAAGAAATCATGACCAAATCTAAGGTAATGAAGATTTACATACATGCTTTCTTCTAAGAGTGTTATGGTTTTAGTGCTTATGTTTAGGTCCTTGATCCATTTTGAGTTTATTTTTGATAATTGTGAGTTAGGGGTAAAACACCATTCCTTTGCAGATGATACCCAGTTTTCCCAGCACCATCTATTGAAGAGATTATTCTTTCCACATTGAATGGTCTTGGCACCGTTATTGAAAATCAGTCATAATTATTTTAGTTTATTCTAGCTTCTCAGTTCTATTCCTTTGGTCTATATGTCTATCCTTATGCCAGTACCACACTGTATTGGTTACTGTAGTTTTATAGTAAGTTTTGAAATAAAAAAGAGTAAGTCCCAGAATTTTTTGGGGGGGTATTAATATGATTGCTCAAGACCACTTGAAATTCTATATGAATTTGAGGATTGACTTCCATTCATATAAAAAGGCTGTTGGAAATTTGATAGAATTTGCATATAATCTATAGATTACTTTGGGTAATATTGCCATCTTAACAATATCATCTTACAATCCATGAACAAGGGATATTTTTCCATTGATTTAGGTCTTTTTTAATGTCTTTCACTATGTGTTGTAGTTTTCAGGGTACAGGTCTTTCACATACTTGGTTAAATTAATGCAAGATATATTATTCTTTGGGATGCTAGAATAAATAGAAGTGTTTTCTTAATTTATTTTGGGGTTGCTCATTGCTATTGTACAGAAATGCAAATATTTTAAATGTTGATCTTGTATCCTTTAATTTGTTGAATTTCTTTATTAACTCTAGTAGTTTTTTGGGAGTGTATCATTAGGACTTTCTATATATACGATAAATCATCTGGGAATTGGGATAAACTCCAATGTTTGGTGATTGTGAGTAAAGCCACTATGAACATCAGTGTGCAGATGTCTGTTCATGTCACTGCTCTCAGTTCTTCTGGGTATATATCCAGTAGTGGCATTACCGGTTTACTTGGAAAATTTATATTCAACTTCTTTAGGAACTGCCAAACAGTCATCCACACAGGCTGTCCCATTCTACATTCCCACCAACAGTGAATAAGTGTTCCTATCTCTCCACATTCACTCCAACACTTGTATTCTCTGTCTTTTTAATAGTGTGTGAAATGATATCTCATTGGAGCTTTGATTGCATTTCCCTAATCACCTGTGATGTTGAACATTTCTTCATGTGTTTTTTCCACCATTTGTATTTTCTTTTTGGACAAATGTCTATTCAAATATTTTGCCCATTTTTTAATTGGGTTTTTTGTCTTTTTGTTGTTGAGTTGTAACATCTCTTTATATATAATGTATTTTAAGCCTTTATTGGATATGTGATTTCCAAATATATTCTCCCATTGAGTTGGTTGTCTTTTCATCCTTTTGACAAAACCTTTGAAGTGCAAAAGTTTTTAATTTTGGGGAAATCCCATTTTTTCTTTTTTCTTTTTTCTTTTGTTGCTATTGCTCTGGGTATAAGATCCAAGAAACCATCACCTACCACATAATTGTGAAGATGTTTCCCTACATTTTCTTCCAGCAGTTTTATGATCCTGGCTTTTATATTAAGGTTATTTGATCCATTTTGAGTTGATTACTTTTTAGGGAGTGAAATAGGGGTCCTCTTTCACTGTTTTGGTTATAGATATCCAGTTGTCCCAGCACCATTTGTTGAAGAGACTGTTTTGTTCCATTAACATAGACTTAGTATGTTTGTCAAGAACCAGTTGGCCATAGTGGTGAGAATTTATATCTGGACTCTCAATTCTATTCCACTGATCAATATGTCTATCTTTATTCCAATACCATGCTGTTTTGACTGCTGTAACTTTGTAATATGTTCAAGGTCAGAAAGTGAAATTCCTCCTACAGCATTCTTCTTTTTTAGAATGCTTTTGACTATTCAGGTGCTCTTTCCCTTCCAAATGAATTTGTTAATGGCTTTTTTCTATTTCTCTAAAGTAAACTGTTGGATTTTTTATTGGAATTGCATTGCATCTATAAATAAGTTTTGGTAGAATTGATATCCTCACCATATTTAGTCTTCCAATCCATGAACATGTAATGTCTTTCCATTAGTTTAGGTTTTCTTTGATTTCTTCCAGCATTTTTTGTAGTTTTCTGAATATAGGTCCTTCTTTGGTTAAATTGGTATGTCAGTATTTGAGTCTTTTTGTTGCTATTGTAAACAGAATTTTTTTATTGATTTCTCCCTTAGATTGTTCAATACTAGTGTACACAAATGTTACTGATTTTTGTATGAGGATCTTGTTCCCTGCCACTCTGCTGAACTCGTCTATTACCTCAAGTGGCTTAGTAGTAGACATTTCAGAATTTTCTAAATATAGGATCATGTCATTCAGGAATAGTGAAAGTTTTACTTCCTCTTTTCCTGTTTTGATGACTTTTGTTATTTTTCTTCATTAATTACTCTAGATAGAACCCCCAGCATGATACTGAATAACAGTGGTGACAGTGGGCATCTTTGTCTTTTTCTTGCTCTTAGTGGGAAAGCTTTGAACCTTTCTCCACTGAGTACGATGTTGGCTTTGGGTTTTTCATATATGCCCTTTATCATATTGAGGTATTTTCCTTCTATTACTCTCTTTAAATTGTTTTTATAAAGAAAGGGTGCTGGATTTTGTCTAATGCCTTTTCTGCATCGATTAAGATGATCATGTGGGTTTTTTCCTTGAATTTGTTAATGTGGTGTATTATGTTAATTGTTTTTTTTAAATTTTGAGCTACGCTTGCATACCAGGAATAAATCCCACTTTGTTGTGGTGTATAATTATTTGATATGATATTGGACTCAATTTACAAGTATTTTGTTTAGAATTTTTGCATCTATATTCTTTAGAAAGATTGGTCTGTAATTTTCTTTTCTTGTAGCATCTTTATCTGGCTTTCATATTAGGGTGATGTTGGCTTTGTAAAATATATTGGGTAATTTTCATTCCTTTTCAACGTTTTGAAAGAGTTCAAACAGGCTTGATGTTAATTCTTCTCGAAATGCTTGGTTAAATTCACTGTGAAGTCATATGGTCCTGGACTTTTCCTTGTTGAGAGATTTTTGATGACTAAGTCAATCTCTTTAAATGTGACTGATTTATTAAGTTCTTGTATTTCTTACAGAGTCAATGTAGCTTGTGTGTTTCTAGCAGTTTGTACATTTCATCTGGGTTGTCTAGTTTTTAGCCTACAGTTCTCATAATATCCTCTTATGATCCTTTTTATTTCTGTTGGGTCAGTTGTAATTCCCCCCTCCCTTTTCATTTCTGATTTTATTTATTTGCATCTTCTCAACTTTTTCCTTTGTTAGCCTTGCTAAGGGTTTGTCAATTTTATTGAACTTTTCAAAGAACCAGCTTTTGGTTTTGTAGCTTTTCTCCATTGTTTTTTTGCTCTTAATTTCATTTATTTCTGCTTTAATAATTATTATTTCTTTCCTTCCTCTTGCTTTGGGAATGATTTAATGTTCTTTCTAAAGATTTTCCAGTTGTTCAGTTAGATTTTTTATTTTAGCTCTTTCTCCTTTTTTAAAATAGGAGTTTAGGGCTATAAATCTCCCTCTCTGCATTGCTTTCACTGTATCCCATAAATTTTTATACTTTGTGTTCTCATTTTCATTTGTCTCAATATATTTACTTATTTCACTTACAATTTCTTCTTTGACCCACTGATTGTTTAGGAGTGTATTGTTTAGCCTCCACAAATTTGTGAATTTTCCCCTTTCTTGTTGATTATTGATTTTGTGTTTCATTCCATTATGATCTGAAAAGGTGCTTCAAATAATTTCAATATTTTTATATTTATTGAAACCTTCCTTGTGAACTAGTATGTGATCTATCATGGAGAAAGATCCATGAGAATAAGGGAAGAATGTATAAACTGCTTATTTGGGATGTAATGTATTGTATATATCTGTTAGGTCTAGCTCGTTTATCATATTGTTTAAGTTCTCTTTTGCCTTGTAGATCTCAGTGTAGTTGTTCTACCTAATGATGTGAGTGGTGTGTTGAAGTCTCCAACTCCTAATGTAGAGATGTCTATTTCTCCCTTCATTTTTGCCAGAGTTTGCTTCATGTATTTGGGGGCACCCTGGTTAAGTGCATAGATATTTATAACTGTTATTTCTTCCTGGTGAATTACCCCTTTCAGTAATATATAATGGCTTTCTGTATCTCTTTTTACTATTTTGGCTATCCTTTCTGCTATTCTTGCCTTCTACGCTCTCCTCCAAGCCTCTCTCTAGTGTCTTTTCATTTGGGCTGTAATGCTCCCTTTAATAGTTCCTGCAAAGTCAGATTCTATTTTATAAACTCTTTTAGTTTCTGTTATTTTGTGAATATTTTTGACTCACCTACATATTTGAAGGAAATTTTCCCAAATAAAGAATTTTGGGGAATAAGATGTGGCTCAAGCGATTGGGCTCCCATCCCATATAGGAGGTCCAGGTTTTGACCCTGGGGCCTCCTGGTTAATGCGAGTGGGCCCGGGTGGTGAACTGGCCTGAGAAAAGAACTGGCCCGCACAGTGTGCAGGCCCACATAGAGTGCTGGCCCCCACAGAAAGCTGGCCCCCTCAGGAGTGCAGGCCTTTGCAGAGAGCTGGTACTGCATGATGATTCAATAAAAAGAGACACAGAGGACAGGCAATAAGAGATGCAGCAGAGCAGGGAGCTGAGGTGGCACAAGAGATTGAGCACCTCTCTCCCACTCTGGAAGGTCCCAGGATCAGATCCCAGTGCCACCTAAAGAGAAGACAAGCAGACACAGAAGAATACAAAGATAGCAGACAACAAGAATAATGAAGGGGAGAGAAAAATAAATAATAAAAATAAATATTTAATATAAATAAATAAAGAAAGAATTCTTGGCTCACAATTTTTCTCTTTCATTATCCTAATGTATTATACCACTGTTGTCTCACTTCCATGGTTTCTGATGTGTAATCCGCACCAAGTCTTACTGAGCATCCCTTCTTTGTGATGATTTGCTTCTCTCTTGCTGCTCTCAGTGTTTGGTGTTTGACATGCTGAGTAGTATGTATCTTGGAGCAGGTCTATGTGCATTTATTTGACTGGGGTATGGTACACTTCTTGGAAATTTATATTCATTTCTTTCATGAAAGTTGGGATATGTTCATCCATTATTTCCTCAAATACTCTTTCTGACCCTTTTCCTTTATCTTCTACTTCTGGAACTTCCATGACATGTTTGTTGATGTGTTTCATATTATTATTCAATGCTCTGAGCCCCTGCTCAATTTTTTCTATTCTTTTTTCTCTCTCTGTTCTTCTCTCTCTTCAATTTCAGCTGTTCTTTTTTCTGTGTCACTTATTCTTTCTTCTATCATTTTGAGTCTGCTGTTTTATGGCTCTAATGTGTTTTTGATCTCACCAATTGTGTCTTCCATTCCCATGAGCTCTGTAATTTTTCTATTCAGGTTTTTAATTTCTTTTTTGTGATCACTCAGTGTTTTCTTGATATATTTTACTTCTTTAACCATATTTTCTTTCAACTCATTAACTTGATTTTGGAAAATTGTATGGACCTTGAATAGTTGTCTCAAATCCTGTGCCTCATCTAGGGCTTTGATATATTCCTTTTCTTGGGTCATTTCTTCCATTTTCTTAGTATGGTTTGTAATTATTTGCTGATGTCTAGGTATCTGATTATAACGGTGATTTTACTCTGATGCTCAATTTTTCTCTCTTTTGTAGGGATTTAGTGGTGGCAGATTGTGTTACTGCCATTTTTTGATTCTTGGTTCAACCTTTTATAGGTCTTTAGGATTGCCTCTGTTAGTTGCCCAAATCTGGGCCCTGGACCTAGTACTTGTTTGAGACTTGCTTCCAAGAGGCTTGGGGAGGGAGGCATTAAAGGCTGGAAAAAGCCTCTCATGTATTTACTTTTAGTTCCTTCACCTACACTTCCTTGGTTGACCAAGAGATGGCACTCTTCAGGCAGACTTTCAGTTCAAAGCCTACTTGGAGTGTGTTCACTGAAACATGGACTGGATCAATGTGAGAGTGGTTCCTGCCTGGATGCCTAGAGCCTCTTAATTCAACTTTATCTGAGGCTTTTCTCCAACCTTTGTTTGCAGCTACCACTCTTTACAGGAGAAAAGCAATCTGGGTCAGGAAGGAGGGTGATTGCAAAGATTGGATCTCTCTAACCCCATGTGTGAAAATATAGACTTTTTTTGAAAATTCGAAGGAGTATTCTTATAATTTTTGAGAGTATTTAAAAATGTGAATTCCCTATTACATTTTATTGGTTGGTATAGATTAGAAGCCATGGTATAAAGAATAGCATGGGAATATATAAAGCAAAGGCATATAATTCGTAGTGCTGGTGAAAATGTTGGTGAAAATAAATATCGAGAGATATCTGTTTCTGCACGTGGTCATCAATACACTAACTTTGAGTGGCAATTGTGAACTTCTTTAATACACTGAGAAAAAGGAACATTAATTATGGACCCAGGATTTCCTATTTGTAGCATGGTTAATGGAAAAACAAGTCCATTTGTTTCTGGGTTCAGATAATGAGTTTGGCAAACAAATCTCTCATTATTAGATCTCTAAGCATGGATAGTGTTTAGTGAGAATTTGGGTTGCAAGAAATACCATTCTCATATACAAAAGAAAAATCTCAATGTATTTAGTTCCTTAGATCAGATATAAATAATATGAAAAACTAGGGTTTTAATTATGCATGTGTGTAAGCATAGGAAGTCATGGGAAACTGGAGTCTATAAGAGTTTTCTTTTGCAACCTAAAAACTGTGAGAACAGTACAACGGTATCCTTGTCTGTAAAATTTATAATCTCTGCTTCTAATATGTGGTATCAAAGCAATGACTTGAAATGTCTATAAATTAAATATATTCGGAAACTTTTGTAGTATGATATAAATATCTTACATTAGTATTTTACACATTTTTAAAATTTTCAAGTTGAGCATAAGAAGTATTAATTTGATAAAAATGTTAATTTTTACAAGAAAAGGAAGATTTACATTATTAAAAATAATTTTAGTCTAAATCAAATAACAATTTCATAAGCAATGATAAGTGGTCCCATTCTCCTGTGTCTAAGGTAGTTTGTTTCTATTACAAGAAAATAATGTGTTCTAGGTTTTGACAAAATGTATAATGGGGGGAAGCGGATATGGTACAAGGGATTGGGCTCCCATCTACCTCATGGGAGGCACCTAGTTCCATTTCCAGTGCCTCCTAAAGAAGACAGTGAGCTTGCATACAGGCAGGAGCAGCAAGCTGTTGCAACCATATGATGCAACAAAAGACACAAGAAGGAAAACATGAGTGATGCAGCAAAGCAGGGAGCAGAGGTGGCTCAAGCAGTAAGTCGCCTTCCTCCTACACTGGAGGTCCTGGGTTCAGTTCCCGGCGCCTCCTAAAGAAACAAGGATGACAAATAGACACAGAAAGTGTAAATAATAAGGGGGTGGGGAGAAATAAATAAATAAAATAATTTTTTTAAAAAAAGTGTAGAGTGACTTGTATCCGGCATTTCAAAATCATGCAGAACAATTCCAATGCCCTAAAAATACTCCAAGTTCCATCTATTCTACTGTCCATCACCTCTCGGACCTATGGTAACCACTAAGTTTCAATTTTTGAACAATAAGGTTAATAGATACATCCATTAATACTGATGACTTGACATATGGTCTGCTTTCTCTTATTAGGCACTGTCTGTGTTCTCTAGAGTTTCTTGGCCCTTGAATTGAGAACATAGTGGGACTCCCCAGGATTGGGGTTTAATATTTTCTTGTTTATTTGGTGGGTCTCCACTGACTGACATAACACCCTATGAAAAGATGAACACTTTCATATTCTATAGAAGCATGCCCCAGGTGCACCTTATCCTACTTCAATGTAACAAATGTGCCACAATATAGAAAGGTGGTGTTAATGGGGAAAGGATGGGAGAGGGAGGGGATGGTTATATGGGAATCCTGTATATATTTGATGAAACATTTATGTAATATGAAACATCTTTAAAAATTAAGAAACATTTTTAAAAATTAAGTGTTCTATGAAATTTCAAGCATAAAAGTAATTCATAAAGGAATGTACAATAATCTGACATTTATTATGGGCTGTTATTTATCACAAGGGAGAGCTGGGAGACTATCAAGAACTGACTTGTCGACTCTTCAGTTTTCTCATTGCTGATAGTACTTCCTTATTGCTTAATGCATAGATCAAGGGGTTTAAGAGGGGAGTGAACACAGTATAGAATACTGAGAGCACCTTATCTGCTGGGAAGTTGCCAAAAGGCCAGCCATAAATGAAAATGCAGGGCCCAAAGAAGAGGGTCACCACAGCGATGTGGGCAGTCAGGGTGGCCCGTGCCTTGGCCATGCCCGCTGAGGAACGACGTCTCACGGTGACCAGGATGACCAAGTAGGAGATCAGCAAGAGCACAAAGGAGCTCATGGCAATTAAACCACTGTCTGAAATCATCAGAATCTGGAGGACATACGTATCAACACAGGCAAGTCTGA
>PVKH010031205.1:0-12364 GCA_004027955.1 Chaetophractus vellerosus
CAGAGGCTGGTAAAGCACACTAAAATTTTGGGCTTCTGGGGGAGCAGATGTGGTTCAAGCAGTTGGGCACCCACCTCCCACATGGGAGGTCCCAGGTTGGGTTCTGTAGCAGTTTGACATTATTTATGAATTCCAAAAATAGATATTGGATTATGTTTGTGAATTGGCCTTTTCCTCTAGGCATATTAGATTATATTGGATTCAGAGGTTTCACTTTTACTGGATTAAATAATGATTAAGGCTTGGATTAGGCCACATCAGTAGGACGTTGATTCCCTGCCCCCTTGGTGGGTGGAGACTCACAGAGAAACTGCAGCACAGAGAAGGGAGGCTGGAGTTTTTGAGCTGGAGTCCCGGGAAGTAAGCACAAAGAGGAGCTTGGTGTGAGGAAAGAGAAAAGGCCCCGGGAAAAGAAACAAGCCATTTACCTGATAGTCTATAGCTAGCTTTGTGGAGCTAGCAGAGTAGCTGAGCCCAGAGAGAAGCAAACCCCAGGAAGAGAAGAACCCAGGAAGCCTGAACCTTCACAGACATTGGCAGCCATCTTGCCCAACATGTGGCAATAGACATTGATGAGGGAAATAACTTATGCTTTATGACCTGGTAACTGTAAGCTTCTACCCCAAATAATTATCCTTTATAAAAGCCAACAGATTTCTGGTATTTTGCATCAGCACCCCCTTGGCTGATTAATACAGGTTCCCAGTACCTCTTAAAGAAGACAAGCAGACAAAGAGCAGACACAGTGAGCAGACAACGAGAAGACAGACAAGGGAGACATCTTGGGGAGGGGCGGGGAGTTTGGGCTTCTTTCTAAAGGCAATGTAGAAAAAAGTTTGTGCTTCAATAGAGAACTATGCGTTGTCTAATGGACACTGTTCCAGGTTACTTGATTCTAGTCTTCCATTGTCTTTGAGTTATTTTACCACTTTGTAAATTGTAGGCAATTGATAGCAATGCAAAATTATTCCTATAGAGGAGTCCAGCTGTCTTCCTTCCACCATCTTTAAGAAAATCAGTTTTGCATTAATTTGCATATTCATTTAAATATTCCCAATCTAAAAGTATCTAGATTATTTGGGTTCCCTTTTGTACTAGTTATACCAGTTGCCCATTGATTAATGAGTAGAATACATTGTTGAAACATTTTCATTTTTATACCTGTATAAGAATCTTCATTTTACCTTATTCTGAATGTTATCTTTTAACAGCAATGTGAAACCCTCAATGGATGATATATCAATAAATGAACAACTGCATAACTAAGTCAAGCCACCTAGTAGGTGACCTCTCAAAGACGTAAAACAGTTTAGTTCTAGGTGACAACTGGACTGAGAATGACAATGTTGAGCTTTACCTGAACCCTGTGATCCTGGAAAACAGCAAAGGTTAAGAAATGCCCCCACCCTTTTAGTGTTCCCTTTCCCCTATAACTTAGATAATACTTACTGATGACCCCCTTTTTACCTATTAGAAGAACAGACACGAATCCTCCAAATTCCCATTTTTTGCCTCATAATTGATTAGCTGAAATGTTTTGATCCCACTGATGAATCCAAACAAAATATTTGTCAGTCAAATTTGATATCAAATCTATTGATAGAACATATTGCTATTGGAGCTCTCTGGGCTGACTTCTCCCTGCACAATGACCCTCCAATAAAAATCACAAATGTCTTAGAGGATTTAACTATTTATTATTTAATTAAATTAATGAATAGTTTAATTAATTAATAATTAAACTAAAACAATTTAAAACTACATGAAGAAAGAGAAAAAAAATCTGATAGTAAAATTATACAGCATTCTATTTTTATCTTTAATGGTACTTTATGCAAAAAAATTATTTAATATGATATTAACAACCTTTAAAAGCATTTCAGCATTCACATTACCAGATAACTTCAGGATTTCTGAAGGTATTTTTCAGTGCAATGTGCAGAAACTATGGATTCCCTTTTTAATAGACATAGCCATTTTTTTTTTAAGATTTATTTTATTTATTTCTCCCCTCCTCCCATTGTTTGCACTTTCTGTCTGCTCTCTGTGTCTTTTCATTGTGTGTGTGCTCATCTTTATAGGAGGCACTGGGAACTGAACCCAGGACCTCCCATGTGGGAGGCAGGCACCTAATCGCTTGAGCCACCTCCGCTCCCTGCTTCTTGTGTCTCTCACTGTTTCGTCATTGTGTCTCCTCGTTGCATCATCTTGTTGCATCAGCTCACCGCACCAGCCTGTCATGTCAGCTCACTGTCTTGCTCTTCTTCTTTAGGAGGCAACAGGAACTGACCCCAGGACCTCCCATGTGATAGGCGGGCACCCAATTCCTTGAGCCACATCCGCTTCCCTGCCATTTTAAAATGCTAATTTTTCTTATACTATTTAAATAGTCTTGTCATGATTTAGAATCTTTCTGTAGTTTGTTGATTTTTTTCTCAGCCACACACATTTTCTTAGTTTAAAAGGAAAAAGTCTTTACCCTTATTTTATTTGAGCTAAATGAATTGCAATGTATGAGTGAGGTGATCAACAAAATGAAATAGTATAATGAATTTATAGGTGAATACATAAAATATACAAAATAAAATATAAAATATGAGCTTTATTCATTTAACACGTGTGGAACACCTCATATGCATAAGATACACTGCTATTCCTGTTGCACTGTTTTGTTTAACATGCTGCTTTTTCTTGCTATTGTTCAACGTGTGTTTGCTTTTTCATCCCACAGTGATCAGCAAAGAATGTGACCTTTGTTTCCTAATATTTACTACCGGTCCCAGAACAGTGCCTAACTGATATAAAAACATATGTATATACTGACGTTAAATTGATTTTTTTTTTTGAGTAACTGTTTCTAAGTGGTGGCAGTGTCTGTTTGCAAATCCCAATATTTATTAATATGGTAATCTTTTAAAGCCTGAGAAAAACAGTTAGGCAAATAACCTTGGAGCATTGCATTGGAAGGAACTTACACTAAAATTCCAAAGTGGCCCAATAAATTCAGTTCTGCTACTGGCTCCAGGGAAGAGTGGCGATTTAACAAACAAGCAAGAATTTCCCCTTCTGTTTTACTTTATGTAAGAAGGGAGGGAAAGGCCGGATTTTGCAGGTTGAGTAAATTGCTAGGAGAGTGAACAGTGATTTAAAGAAAAAGAGGAGCAAGAGAAGCAACAGCACATGGGATGCTGATCACTGTTCTGCGCAATGTTAGCCTAAGGAGGCTTGCCGGCCCCAGGCGTGATTAGAATCTTAGAGTGAATTCATAAACTCTCTTTTGTCCGTTTCCTTTCCTCCCTACATCCCATCAATCAGAGATTATTTCTGCACAGAGGCAGTCTCCATAATTATGAAGCTGGACTGCTTCCTGATGTAAATCTGTATTTTAACAAGAAAGAGTGAAAGAGCTAGAGGTAGAAAGAGAGGTGCCTGGGGCAGGGTCATTCTCTGACCCCAGGCAATCGTCCTTCCCCACCTAGCAGCCTAGTGCAGGCTAAAACAAACACATCCGCCCCCTCAGCAGCAAACGCGCCCCCTGCCTTTGAAGCAGAGCCTCTCTCCTCTTCAACACGTTTTTTCCTGCCACTTTCCAGCTGGCGTTTTCAGCGTGAAGAGCTGCTCTGCACACACATTGAGCTCTTCTCTCTACTTTGCACTTCAAGAACCTAGGGAGCTTCAGGGGAAATAAGGATTCAGGAATTTTTCTCCCTCCGTTTTGATGAGTATTTGCTTTCTTTACAGATGTGCTGAAGCACTTTGGAAACTCACATGCAGCTTTCAGGGAGCAAGGCATTCAGGAGCAAAGGGTCTGTTATCCACTGAGACAAGACTGGAACCCAGGCAGATGCTTAGTGGCCTTGGGCTGTGAGCACACAAGTTGGGCACCCTTCCCCTGGCTCACCTGACCCTGCCAGATAGATGAGAGTGACAAAGAGTACAGAGAGACTCTTAGTTTGCCAGGGCTGCTGTAACAAAGTACCACGGACTAGTTGGTTTAAACAGCAGAAATACAGTGTCTCAGTTCTGGAGGCTAGAAGTTGGAAATCCAGGTGTCAGCAGGCCTGCGCTCCTCTGAAGTCTGTAGGGTTCTGGCAGTGGTTTGCTGGCATCCATGGCAAACTCAATCTCTCCCTCCATCACCTGGCCATCTCCCTGTCTCTTTCTCTCTAACTCCCTGGACCCAAATTGTCTTTGCTTATAAGGACCTATATTGCATTAGGATCCACCCTAATCCACTTTGGCCTCATCTTTACTAATAACACCCCTTTGAAGATCCTATTTACAAATAAATTTGCATTCATGGGACCAGGGGTTAAAATGTGAACATTTATTTTGGGGGGACATGATTCAATCCATTACAGAAAGGGAGACAGTAAGTAGTGAAAAACCCAAAATGGTTGTGTTGTCCTTGACCTCAATTGCTATGCCATTCTCTGTCTCCCCCAGCTCTTCTCACCAGGCCTACCAAGGCCTTCTACTTGCATACTCTATCCCTCTCCAATGTCTGGGATGATCTAAACTGAGACAGGAAACACGGTGTTCCAACCCTTAGCCCTGACCTTTTCCTTATTCTTCACCCTTGCACTCACCCAAACACACACTTTTTTCCATTCCAGTGGGGCAACTGATCTAGGAGTGTGGCCTGTCGCACTGAGCCCACACCTGGTATTAGAGTCCAGACCTAAGGGGATGTGGTGGAAGGAGCTCTGGTCCTTAATGGAGAAGAAGCAGAACTCTGGTCCTTTGATGGGTAAGTAGGGAGTAGAGGTGGTGAATCCTGGTGGCAGAGGCTTGGAAAGAGCTGGGAGTGTGAAGGAGGGCCGTGATGTCTCATCTGAACTCAAGACATATTTGCCTTTGTGGAACCCTTCCTTCATAAAAAAATAAAAAAGAAAGAAAAAAAAAGAAAAAGTATATTTTAAAGACAATTATAATGGGATTATATTAATTTTTTCTTCTGACTTTAAAAGAAATTAAAACATTTTCTAGGTCCACTAAAAGTCTTGTGGGCCGTAGGCACTGTGCCTACTGTGCCCAGTGGATAAGTTGGCTCTGGTCTGATGGTGAGTGAGGGAGCAATGGTTGGAAACCACAGTGGGAATCAAGCAGTACATCTCATCCACCTCATGACCCTGAAGTAGATGGTATGTGAGAAGAAAACAGAAACAACAGCTTTCATTGGAAAGGGAGTATGGTATTCTCAGGGGACAGATACATTACCAGTGAGGCATAGAGGTGAAGGAACTATTCAGAAAAGAGGCTGATGATACCTTCCTGATGTCAGAAGTCCCAGTGAAAAGATTGGGAGGGGAGAAAGGAGCAAATTGACTCAGATTATAGATGGTGTGACCAAATAGGATGAGATTTCAGGGGATGATATGTGAACTGGACTTCTGGTGGTGAGGGGCAAACATGGACGTAAGGCTTGATGCTATTGGGTCTGAACAAATGATTGTTGCTTAGAAGTAGATGCACAGTCAGGAAGAACTCTACCCTGGAAATGTAGCTCATTGGAATTAACTTAGCCCCAGAGGGACTGTTCCCTCTTGCTGTGCTGATTTATGAAACGAAGGGGTACAGGCTGTATTCAAAGCACTTTTATCATGATCATGCACTTTATAGAGGACAGAAGAGAGAAGTAGAAGGGAAAATTCTTGCCTAGGGACACCCACCAATAATGCTTCTCTATAAAAAGAAAACTGCTATTTCAGCTCTAATTTTAGGTGTACCTTGAATACTATTTTATGGTTCATTAATGTATTAAGATAATGATTTTATTTTTCAGATTGCATGTCCTTTGTATATCTGTGTCTCCTATAATGTAAGTGCCCTAGATTATGGCTTCCTAGAGGGCAGGGACTAGTTCTAAGGCAATCTTGTGGAATCATGGTATAATATAAGTACTAAATTGTATTTTGATGACAGTGCAAAGATAGGCTTTTCAGGTCCCTTTGTTAAAAACATGGCTATTTCAATTGGCAACACTCAGTGCATAGCTACACATCCATGTTAGGAGAGCAATAAATCCTGACTCTAAAGGGAGAAGACAATGGAAGCTTTCCATTTGGTAAGTGTCCTGAACTCTGTCTGAACTTCTTGCATTGGTTGATTTTAATGTGTATCCTTTCCCTGTAATAAATCATAACCATGAGAAAAACTATATATGGGCTATTTGAAATCACAGTTGGTCATCATTGTTGGGAGAGATCAAGAGAGCTTTCCATGTTCATTCCACAAATGTGAGATGCTTTATTGTTTGTCAGGAGGTTTGCCCTGGAGCTAGATTTGTCCCCTCCAGCTGGTGGCTCTGAAAAAGTTACTTAATCCCTTAAACCTCCATTTATTACCCATGCAAAATCAATGAACATTATTGCTGGGAGTCAGTAGATGCCTACTTGTGCTGGGTACTCCAAAAGGTCCTAGGGACTCAAAGATACTGATAAGGAATGCCCACCTGTGTCTCAATATGCATAACCTTAGCCTGCATTCTGGTTAGCAGAACCCTGCATACTCCTGACCAGGTGGGAAATTCCACCTGCCTATTATGCAGCCCGCTTGCTTTTGTAAACCCTGACCGCCTGCTTGCTTAAGAATGTGCCCGCGTAAAATCCCTATATAAACTCATGAAAATCGAGGCCCGGGGCCCAGAATTTTGAGACTGACTTCTCTGGGCCTGCACGTAATAAAATTGTGTTCCTCCGCTCCTCTGAGTGCTGTTTGGGTTTTTCGGGATCAGATTTCTGCAACAATACTTTCAAGGATTTCATGATCAACTGATGAAATGGTGAAACTAAAAATTAAAAAAAAAAGAACTATAGGTGCTGTGGTAGATATATGCATGGTGGACTTACTATAGTAAAAGTCTACTACTTCTTGTAGTCTACTAGTACAGTAAAATAATCAAATGCTAACGGGAGCCAGACCACCCTTGGAGAGGTGAGAACATTTGTGTTAATGTTTTCTCTTTTATTCTGAGGATGTCTGCCATTTAACCAGAGCTGCTTAAGGTCCCCTGCTCAGTTCCACACCAGCTGGGGTGGCATGGTGAAGTAAAACAGGTTCCTGTATCCTGTCTGTTTCTCTGGAGAAACAAAGCAACAAGGAAGGCGAAGTATCACCCCCAAAGCTTGAAGCTCCCCCTCTCAGTCTTTCCCTAATATCAGTTCTCCTGTGAGAAAAGAACAGGTTACTTGGTCATGAGATACTGACGTGAAGGGTAACACAAGGGAATGTCCTCTATGTGGTTCCTTTCTTTTCTATTTGTCTCTTTTCTTTGTGTTTTCTAAGTTTATTTTTGCTAGATGAGCAGCAAGAACCCCAAACTTACTGTTTCTCAAAATCAACAGTTAAGAGCCCTGCACTGTTGATAATGTTTGGAGTTTTTCTCTCTCTGGGATTATAGGCCTTTTCACAATGCTGATGCACGGTTTTTAGCTATGTTAGTTCTGTAATGTTAGTTCTGAATGTTTTCATAATATTCCCCCGGTAGTTAGAAGCAGGGAAAGATTTATTTTAAAGGGAAAAAAGAGATCATTATTTCAGCCCCAGAGTCACAAGTTAAGAAAGGAAACTTGCAAAGTGTAAATGAAATACTCCCAGCTCAAACTCGGAAACCACCCTGGGTTTTGCCCAGCTCTATTTATTTATCATTTCATTACAGAAGAGATCAGTTGCTACAAAGAGCCATATTGTGTCTATTTTCTAAAGGAAGAAAGGCAGTTTAAGGCAATTTAATCTTTAAACTCTTTTATGCGAACGTTTATTCTACCATTGAGCATGTTAGGAAATTAGAACTTTACCTAAAACCAGTTTCTTTTTATCCTCAAGTCATCTGGACTTGTTTTCATCTTTTGTCATATTCCTTTTACCCCTTTTTACTGAGGATTAATTTTTATGCTGTACAATGATAAACAGATTCACTTTTCTTAAAAATCTTATGATTCTTAGAAGCCAAAGGCCTTTAAAATTTCCACTCATTTGCATGCAACAAATCACTGTTCACAAAAAGACTATGTTTAACAATGTTTTCCTACATACATTTCAAGGAGAAATTCATATTGTGTATTTTTTCTTATGATATCCCAAAGACCAAAAACAGAGAAAAACATGTTTAGGTACATTTTAGAGTTGCTATTGACTATTTCAGAGTAAAATACAATCTTCACATTTCAGTAGGCAAATTAGGTATCTCAGGTAAAAACTATCCATTACTAATTCAGAGTAATTACAGATGTCGTTGAAACAAACAAGCAAAGAACTCTAATAAAGCGTCTAATAACAAAGATGTTGATAAGGAATGCCCACCTGTGTCTCAATATGCATATCTGAAGCCTGCATTCCAGTTAGCAGAACCCTGCATACTCCTGACCAGGTGGGAGACCCCACCCGCCTATTATGCAGCTCGCTTGCTTTTGCAAATCTTGACTGCCTGCTTGCTTAAGAATGTACCCACTTAAAATCCCTATATAAACTCATGAAAATCAAGGCCCGAGGCCCAGAATTTTTGAGACTGATTCTCTGGGCCCTCGCGTAATAAAATTGTGTTCCTCCGCTCCTCAGAGTGCTGTTTGGGTTTTTCGGGACCGGATTTCTGCAAGATTCTGGTTCCCTCACTGGGAAACCCAACCATGCTGGCCCTTTGAGCCTCTGGTTTGTGGCAGACTGGCTTGGCCAGTGGTGCCTGTCGATTGAACAAGGTTGGCACCCCCTGTCCCATTGACAGGACCTCCTTCCGAGGTGAGCTCCACTGACCGTGTCACGGCAGCCCTACCCGACTCAAGGAGGAGACAGACTGAACACCATCAGGAAGCCGGCGACAAGGTGAGGTCCCTGGGTGACCCGTAGCCAGGCCCGTCTTCGATTGGAAGAGGGGACTAATCACCCCCTAGTTCCCGGTTGTCAGGAACACAGTTCAAGGCCTCCCAAAGTGGGGAGGCAATGTATAACCTCTGAGTGAATGAGAGTGTGAGTGTGGACAGTAGGGGCTTGCGCCTGCCGATCCAGTCTGTGGTCCCACGGCCAAAAACCACAGGATCCGCATGGGCCCTCAACCTTTTCCGCAGCCACATCATATGGCATATTGGCTAACCCGTAATTTGTTCGGGCACCTTAGCTAAGACGGGCCGAAGCTCTCGTGAGAGACGCGGATAGGCGGGCACCTGAGTGGCCGTTTGAGGCAACCCTTCCTTTGTTCGTCTTGTGACACCGTACACAGGGCGAGATGGGGTCATCACAATCTGAGCCCTTTCAACAACCAAGTAGCTTTGCCCTCAGGCCATTGCCTTCTACCACCATTTCCCCTTGGCGGCAGGCCTGGCAATGACTCAGCTGGGGCTTGCCCTCCACAGGTCCATGCCCTTGCAGACCCACCATAAGCTGTGGCAAGCAGAGCCAAGATGGATGCCTTGGGAGACCCTTCCCCAAGGAGTCACAGGCCAGGACTCCTCACTCTTTACCGCATCGTACCTGCCTAATACTGAATTTCTCATTACAGGTTTGTGTTAAAATGCTTTAGAATGTTTTAAAAACTGGTACTGAAAATGTGTTTGCTAGTGAAAAAGTTGTCGCCTCAGGGCCATAAGGCTTGTTAGCTAGAACAATTGATCTCTGATCACTTAAGGGCTTTTTGATGAGTTGCCTAACTGGGAAACTACCAAATGGTAAAGTCTTAAGAGTAAATTGCTTTTAAGGCCTCTGTGAGAATAGGAAGGAGCACGGTTGGGCTTGGGAACTTCAGGTGGGAACACTGAGCTTTCTCCCATGTCCACAGCTCCCCAGCATTGCCTGGCATTGCCGGCGACAGGGTCTCTGATTCCTGGGGTGGCAGGAACCAGAGATATAACTCTGAATGTCTCTTGGGACATAAGTCCTGGGTGCTTCAATTCAGAAAGCAACCAAACGTCTGCTGAGATTTTATTATCTCGGTCACTTTAGTTTGGGGCAACAGTTCTTCCTCCAATCGGCTTGGGTGCTTTAGTCTGAATTTCAGGGTTTTGGGTATCTCCCAAGACCTAGGTCAACCACAAGGATGCCCGAGAATCCTGGGCTCTGGATTTCAGGATGCTGGATCCAGAGCATCTGCTCCAGATTTAGAGCGGTGAAAGTTCTAGTCAGACTTGGGCTCTGGGACACCAGATCAGTTGACTAAAACATGCTTCTTCATTCTTTATTCTTCCTGGAATAATGGGCATGGTCTCTAGCCCACCAGTAAACTCTCCATAGGAGTGTCTTTGTATGAGTGGGGAAATTCTGCCTACTGCTAGTCTATGTAGCTACAGTATAGCTAAGAGCAGCCTCTGTATAAGACCCTGAATTCCATTTAAACCCATGTAAAGGAGGAGGACAGAGATCTGAGGGCCAGAAACCTCATGTCATGTCTCCTTAAAGAAATGAGGAAATACACCTCAAAGTTTGACGAACTTCCTGTTAGAAAAAACCTTCTCAGTTTAAACTCAGTTGTGCCTATAAAAAGTGTGAATGGAAATCAAGATCCAAACTGGTTACTAAAGTTCTGGAAAATAAAGGCTCAGTAAAACATAGACTTTATCTAAGGATATTGTCTCTGTATGCTAATATGAACTCTTTAACATTTGAAAACAGGCATCTGGGATATCTGTGTTTAACATATTTTCAACAGCTCTGTGAAGGGATATCTCACTTGAGTGGTTCCTTGTTTTCAGACTAATCAGAAACTGGGTTAGGAGTTAAATGGTTTTAAAAAGGGTGTGAGGCTCTGGAATCGATAACAAATGGATGTAGGTACTCCTGAATACTTAAACCTATTTTTTGAGTTGATTTTAAGTGTACTCCTGCTCTGTGGCAAAGAATAAATGGGTAACCTGTTTAATAATAGTGCTAGTGAATTGTTCTACTCTGGGATTTTTTTTTTAAATCCATCTTAATAGCAAGCAAACTGTAAAAAAAATTGATAATGAAACTTAAGATGTGAAAGATGGTATACTGTTTCTTAAAGGAATAATTGTATTTCTGTTTTTACCCATTTTTTCCCGCTGAAGTACTATATATCATTATGTTGTTGTTAGAGAGACTCAAACCATTGTCTCTGGATCTAGTCTTGGACCTATGTGGTCTATACTTAGAGGAGTATAGCACAGACTCGGGAGCCAGACAGAATGGGACCAGTTTTGTCACTTCTATCACTTTCCAGCTGTGAAACTTTGTATTAATTGACTTTCTGTGCCTCGGTTTCCTCACCTGTAGAGTAAGGATAATCAAAATACTTATGTTTTAAGATTGTTGTGAAGATTAAATGAGTGAATATATTTAATGAGTATAGAACAGAACCTGCCACAAAGTAAAGATTAGCAATTGCTTTTCTTATTGAAAAGTTTGTACAGGGCTATCCTTAGAATAGGATTTTAAAGTAGAAAGTCAAGATAATGAAGGGAAAAAAATGGTTTTGGAAGCTAAAGCTTCTTGACTTAATGAAGAAATCATAACCTTCTTAAATTAATTTACTGAATCAATGGAGGAAAAAAAATCATGAATTAAGCAATAGAGTTTAAAAAATGGAAAAATTAAAAGTGTTATTTTTCCTGTACTGCTAAAGTAAAATTCCTGATAATTAACGTCTTCATAGTAAAAGTGTATAAAAGTCGAGCGATGGACTTCAGCATTGTCAGATTCTCTTGTGCACTCAAACCAGGCCTTCAATACACTGCAGGTTGCCTCTCCATTTTAGTTGTTGGCTAGGTTGGTCACTGACCCATAAAACAGTAATGGTGTCTACTACATATCTGGTTGTGCTCCTGAAGTTGATGGAATCCACGTTGCAGTTTCAAACCCCTGCAGCAGCCAACGATGGCTCAATAAAGCCAGATGCACAATGGAAATTGCCTCCAGACTGGCACTGTTTCATAGTGCTGAAGGGTGCTATGCAACAGGCCAGTGGAATACTGGAACCTACTTTCCTAGCTTCTCTCTAGGGTCAACGGTGCCACAGCATACTGTCTGGGAGAGACACGCCAAATGGAGCAATGAACACCAGAGTACTGTAAGTAGAACTTAAATACAGTTGGCATTGTGGCCTGCTCCCATGAAGAGATAGCATGTAAAGTATTGCAAACCTGGAATTTGAATCTATTAATTACAGCTCAAAAAAAAAACAAAAACCATACATTGAGTAGTGCATTAATTAATGTTAAGTGCTGTGCCTGTGTCCTATTCTAGATATATGCCTCATGATTATGGTGATTTCTTTTCTATTCTGGATCATATGTAGAAGGACATTAAACATGTTAGAGGTCCTGGTGAACTTCGTTTTCTAAGTGGTTGATGAGTGTGCTTGACCCAGGTATCCCTCTTAGTCCTTGTTCCAGCACCTGTACCAGTACCTAACATTCCT
>PVKH010031206.1:0-12366 GCA_004027955.1 Chaetophractus vellerosus
ACTGTGCTCAGCTTTTGCTCAGAGTCATGACGTTTTAATCTGGGAACCTGCAGACAGCTTCACTTCAATCTCACTGCTTCGTTTTGCATCTGGGGTAATAAACGCAGAGACGTTAAATGATGTACCAAGTTGGGACTAGAATCTGGGTTCCGTGACTCCTAATCCAGTGTGCTTAAACTGTGCTACCGTCTAAATTCTTGTAGCATTTGTTCGCATATGCTTTCTTATAGCCCAGCCTCTTACGTGCCTGTTATATTTCCCTGCCAAGGTTGTAAGCTCCTTAAGGTCAGGGACTTTGCATTTCCAGCACTACTATAGTACTCTATACCTAGTTATGAATTAGATAAATAGATGCTGGTGGCAACAAATCAAAACAAAAAGTTAAGGAGTGCTGCCTGCCTACTCAGGGCTCTAGGTATCTTTGGCATCCCCTCAGCACTGCATGACAGCTCAAGGAAGAGTGACTGTGCCCCTGGATGGGGCAGAACCTGCATGGCCTGTTATGATCTGGCCCTGGAGGGCACAGGGCATCACTTCTGCTAACCTATTCTGGTCAAAACAGGCACCTATCTGCCCAGGTTCAAGGGGAAGAGACAGAGACTCCATCTCTCAAACAACCTGGAAATCATTGTTTAAATCTTCTCGCATTGCTCACCAGCTTTGGGCTGACAGAGTCAGCAAGTGTCCATGCCAGTTGGGTTCATTTCTAGAGTACTGAGAAAAATAGATTAGGGTGCCAGACCTGGTATTCCTTTAACAAGATGGGAACAGGTGGAAAAGAGCTGACAAGAAATGTGCACTGAAGTGCACATAACTCTTACCACAACCAAGGAGACAGGCAATGCACATGTAAGCAAACAGGACAATTCCATGTATTTCTCAATGGCATCTGCAGAAAAAAACGCTTCAGTGCCATGCTCCAGTTTTCTGGGCCAAACGCCTTGTAATGATGTCCACTGCTCCTCTCCAAATTTTGCTCAAGAGAAATTTGTAAGAAACATGGTCAAAGATCTTTTCTTTTCTTCTTTAAGATATTCAACTGCAGGTTGTTGCAAACTTTCTCGCTCCTATTTGTTTTCCAAGGTTGTTGATGAGATTATATTTATGAATCTGTCTTAGTGTCCTAGAATTGCTATGACCACAAACTTCAAGTGGCACAAACTAGATGGCCTAAGACAACAGAAATTTATTGTCTTCCAGTTCAGGAAACTAGAAGTCCTAAATCAAATTGTTGCCAGGGCCAGCCTTACTCTGACATTACAAGGGAAGACTCTGCTCCATGCCTCTCTCCTGGCTTCTGGCAGTGTTTTCCCAACACTCCATGATGTTTTCTGCCTCAGTGGTCACCTGGTGTTCTCCTCTGTATGTGCCCCTCTGTGTCCATATTTCCTCTTCTCATAAAGACACCAGACAGAAGGCCCAGTCTCCTCCAATACAACCTCATGTTAACTTGCCCAATTCCATCTATAATGACCCTATTTCCAAATAAGGCCACATGCTGAGGGACTGGGGATTAGAACGTCAACCTATCTCTTTTGGGGACAGAGTTCAACCCATAACAGCCTGCCCTCTGTCACTCCAAAATCCATGTCCTTCCTGTATAAAAAATATAGTCACCCCATCCTGAACATCCCAAAAGCCTTAAGCCATTTCAATAACAACTCTAAACTTAAAGCTCATCTAATCAGTTATGGGTATTACCTGGGGCTAACCTGTGTAGGGAAACAACAAGTTATCTGCTTCCAAAAGACGATGTGGGACAGACCCAGAATAGACATGCAGATTCTGAAAAGGAAATACTGGAAAGGAAAATGGGGTCATCAGTCCCAAGCAAACCAAAACCCAGCAGGACAAATTCCATTAGGCTACAAGGCCTGAAAATAATATTTTATGGTCTGAAGCTCAGTATTCTAGGCTTCTGTGGAACTGCTCCCCACCTATACCCCAACACCAGGGTGGCAGTTAGCCCTATCTAAATTCCAGGGAAGTAATCAAGAACTAAAAACTTCCAGGGAAGTGGCCCAGCCCACATTCTACAAGGACCAGATGGCAGCCTGTCCCCTCCCAATACTAGGGTGGTTCCACATCCTTTAAATCCTTGAAATGATAATGCATAAGAGGGATTTGGGAGAAAAGTGGGAGAGTCTCCAGGGTGGTCCCTCAACCCCAGAAGGTGGCCTTTAGAAGCCACCTCTCCAAAGCCTTTCCAGTACACTGCTCTGCCATCCTCAAGCTGCAAGCTTTGAAGGTAATCTATTGTGGGGGAAACTTAGCTCTGCTAACTACTAGCAGTGTGTCAAGGCCAGTTATTTAACCTCTGCCTCAATTTCCTAATAAGTAAAATAGGGATGAAAACAGTCCAGTTTCATGGGTTGCTGTAAGGACTGCATGTGACGAGACATATAGGTGCCTGCCTGGCACTGGACCATACTCTGCAGTGTCAGATTTTATTATTGTGCAACACTATTCAGGGATGGCCTCGAGGTGGCTCCATCCTCAGGTACCCAAAATATCTCCCATCCAAACCACCCTTTTCCATGGGTCCCTGGTGTGGTCTCGTGTCAATCAGCCAGCCAGGTGCTGTTACACAGGCTCAGAAGGCGATTCGCTAAGAAATTAACAGCAGGACAAGCATGTCTTCCTTCAGGAGATGCCTCTGCCAAGGAGCCACATTGAGGGAGCCGGTGCATTTAGCCTGGGAGTCAGGGTTTGGAGAGAAAGGCAGCCTCCCTCCATTCTCACTGACCCCCAGGGGCCCCGTGGAAGCTCATCTGCCTCAGCCAGCCTGAGCAAGAGTGCTGGATCCATACATCAGATCCGCGTCTCTCAAAGAGTAGTCCCAGAGCAGCAGCAGAAGCCTCACTGGGAACTTTCTAGACATGCACATTCTCATTCTTAACTTTTGTGCATCAAAGGACTCTATCAAAGAAGTGAAAAGACAACTACAGAATGAAAAAAAAATATTTGGAAGCCATACAACTGATAAGGGTTTAATATCCGGAATATACAAAGAACCCCTACAAATCAACAGCAAAAGACACAGAGCCCAATTAAGAAATGGACAAAGGACTTGAAAAGACATTTCTCTAAAGGAAATATACAAATGGCCAATGAACTCATGAAAAGATACACAATATCATTAGCTATTAAGGAAATGCAAATCAAAACCACAATGAGACACCATTTCAAATCCCCTAGAATGGCAAATATTTTTTTAAAATAGAAAAAAATAACAAGCGTTGGCAAGGAAGTAAAGAAATGGGAGCCCTTGTACACTGTTGTTGGGAATACAAAACCGTGCAGCCACCATGGAAAACAGTTTGATGATTCTGCAGGATGTTAAGAATAGACTTACCCCATGACCCAGAAATCCCACTTCTAGGTGTATAACCCCCAAAAATTGAAATCTGGGAGTCAAACAGATCCTTGCACTCTAGTTCCTAGAGCCATTTACAATTGTCAAAAGAATTGACAAAATCTGAAAAGCAAAGTGAAAAAAGAATGAAAAAAAAACAGAATATCCAAGATCTGTGGATCAATTACAAAAGGTATAACATAAACCTAACGGGAATATGAGAAGAAGAAAGTAAGAAACCAAGAAAGTAGGGAAGGAGAAAAGAAGGGAAGGATGGATGGAGGGGAAGCCAGCAAGCAAGATGGAAGGAACAGAAGGAATATTTGAAGTAATAAAGGTGAAGAATTTTTTTTAATTATTGACAAATGCTAAATCACAAATCCAAGAATCTTGGAGCACACCAAGCTGGTTATAAAGTAAAAAACTACAACGAAGCATATCATATTCAAACGGCAGTAAAGAAAAGACAAAGAGAAAAACTTGAATGCAGCCGAAGGGGTAGAGAAAACAATAAAAAACACAACACCTAATGTAGAGAGAAACAATAATAATAATCACATTAGCCTTATTCTTCAAAAACCATGCAAGCAAGAAAAGAATGGAAGAAAATTTTTAAAACGTTGAAAGAAAAAGGTCACCAACCTAGAATTCCGCATCCACTGAAATGATCCTTCGCAAAGAGGTGTGTAAGGGGAGCTATAATGGGATCTCCATATTTTCTACAAGATTTCTCCATAAACCTACAATTTCTCTAATAAAAAATAAAGGTGAAGGAGAAATAGAAACTGTCTCAGACCAACAAAAGTTGAGGGAATTTGTCACCAGTAGGCCATTCTTTCAAGAAATGTCAAATGAAGTTCTTCAGGGAGAAGGAAAATGAGCCAGGTCAGAAGCTTACTTTCTACATAAAGAAAAGAAGAACATTTGAGAATAAATAAACAAAAGTGAGATAAAATCTTTTATTTTTATTTTTCTTAAGTGACCTAACAGAAAACATTTGCTCAAACAATTCTAGCAACAATATATTTTATGATTCTCCCTTTTGGACAAGCGAAAGTGATGACAGTAGGGTTTTAAGAGATGGCTGGAGAAGCTGAAATACTCTGTTATAAAGAACCTGTATTACCTGTACACCATGGGCAGGGCAGGCAACTCCAGGAATTTGGCAGCCTGTCAGTGGCCTTACCTTGGAATACAAGATAAGCTACCCCCAATGTATCAGAGTTAGACTCATTCATAATTTTCCAATACATGCTGTTTTGCCCCATTTATTTGAACCTATGATCAGCGGTATGCCCATTAAATATTTGTCCCAGAGTCTTAAATCCTCCAGCTATTCATACTCTGGTTGAGCCCTGAATCTCAGCAGTCTTGCAGCCAACACCCACCCTCCAATTCATCGGACTCACCAAGGACAACTAAAGCAAAAATGATGGACAGCACCCATCCCAAAAAGCAGAGGGTGTCTACAACAGCAAACAAGACAGTTCCACCCATCTACCCCATGGGATCTAAGGCCCCTCAGGCAGAAGCAGAGTGGGCATCACCATGCCAAAATCCTCAAGAATGAGGAATGAACAGTCATAAAGGGGGATGTATCTATGGACTAAAGTAGACTTATTATTATTCTAGTAATGGAAGAACTTGTAACATTGATATAAAAGCAGCAGGAACCAGAGGTTCTGAGGGAAGTTAGAGGGAATAGGTGTAACGTGGGGCATTTGGGGGACTTTGGAATTGTTCTGCATGACATTGCAATGATAGATACAGGCCATTATGTATTTTGTCAAAACTTACACAATTCTGAGGTACAAACTGTAACCATATTGTAAACTATATACCATGGTTAGTAGCAATACTTGAATATATGTTCACATATAATGTACCACTCTAATGAAAGATGTTAATGGAGGAAAGTGAGGGAGGGGGACAGGTAAGATATATGGGAATCTCCTCTTTTTTAGAAGTAATCTAAAGCTTCTTTAAAAATAATTTTTTAAAAAGAACCTCTACTAGCAGGGAAGCAGCATAGTGTTGTTTGAAAGTAGAATTAGATGCTATCTCATTGTGGTTTTGATTTGCATTTCCCTTATAGCTAATGATGTTGAGCATCTTTTCATGTGCTTTTTAGCTATTTGTATTTCTTCTTTGGAGAAATGTCTATTCAAACCACTTGCTCGTTTTTTAAATGGGTTGTTTGTCTTTGTATTTTCAAGGTGTAAAAGTTCTTTATATATGCTGGATATTAGGCCTCTATCAGACATATGGTTACCAAATATTTTCTTCCATTGAGTAGGCTGACTTTTCACTTCGTTGACAAACTCCTTTGAGGTGCAAAAGTTTTTAATTTTGAAGAGGTCCAATTTATCTATTTTTTCTTTCATTGCTCGTACTTTGGGTGTAAAGTTCATGAAAGCATTTCCTAATACAAGAACCTGTAGATGCTTCCCTACATTATCTTCTAGGAGCTTTATGGCCTTGGCACTTATATGTATATCTTTGATCCATCTTGAGTTAATTTTTGTATAAGATGTGAGGTGGTATTCGACTCTCATTCTTTTGGATATGGATATCCCATTCTCCAAGTGCCATTTGTTGAAGAGGCCATTCTCTACCAGTTTGGCGGGCTTGGTGGCCTTGTTGAATATCAGGTGACTATATGTGAGGATCTATATCAGAACTCTCAGTTCAGTTCAAATTGGTCAGTATGAATATTCTTGTGCCAATACTATGCAGTTTTGACCACTGTAGACTGGTAGTATGTTTTAAAGTCAGGTAGTGTGATTCCTCCGATTTCATTTTCTTTTTCAATATATCTTTGGCTATTTGGGGCCCCTTGCCCTTCCAAATAAATTTCAGAGTTAGCCTTTCCAATTCAATTTAAAAAATGCTCTGGTGATTTTTATTGGGATTTCATTAAATCTGTATAATCAATTTGGGTAGGATAGGCATCTTAATGACGTTTAGTCTTCTGATTCATGAACAGGAAATATTCTTCCATTTATTTAAGTCTTCTTTTACTTCCTTTAACAGTGTTGTATAATTTTCTGTGTATAAGTCATTTACATCTTTAGTTGTATTTATTCCTTGGTATTTAATTCTTTTAGCTGCTATTGTAAATGGGATTTTTTTTCTTGATTTCCTCCTCAGATGGCTCATTATTGGTGTACAGAAATGCTACTGATTTTTGCACATTGATCTTATAACCTCCCACTTTACTGAACTCATTTATAAGCTCTAGAAGCTTTGTTGTAGATTTCTCAGGGCTTTCTATGTATAGGACCATGTCGTCTGTAAATAGTGAAATTTTTACTTCTTCCTTTCCAATTTGGATGCCTTTTATATCTTTTTCTTGCCTAAGTGCTCGAACAAGTCCTTCTAACACAATGTTAAATAAGAGCAGTGAAAGTGGGCATCTTTGTCTTGTTACTGATCTTAGAGGGAAACCTTTTAGGATTTCACTATTGAATATGATGTTAGCTGTGGGTTTTTTCATATATACCTTTATGATGTTTTGGAAGTTTCCTTCTATTCCTATCTTTTGCAGTGTTTTTATCAGGAAAGGGTGTTGTATTTTATCGAATGCTTTTTCTGTGTCTATAGAGATAATTGTGATTTTTTCCTTCGATCTGTTTATGTGGTGTATTACATCTATTGATTTTCTTATGTTAAACCATCCTGGCATACCAGGGATGAAACCCAATTGGTCATGGTGTATAATTCATTTGATGTGCTGGTGAATACGATTAGCAAGTACTTTCTTGAGGATTTTAGCATCTAGGTTCATTAGAGAGATTGGTCTATAATTTTCCTTTCTTGTAGTGTCTTTGGCTTTGGTATTAGGGTGATGTTGGCATCATAGAATGAGTTAGGCAACATTCCCTCCACTTCTATTTTTTAAAGAGTTTAAGCAGGATTGGTGTTAGTTCTTTCTGGAATGTTTGGTAGAATTCACCTGTGAAGCCATCTGGTCCTGGGCTCTCCTTAGGTGGGAGGTTTTTGACAACTGATTCTATCTATTAGTTGTGATTGGTCTGTTGAGTTCATCAAATTTTTCTTTCATCAATGTAGGCTATTTGTGTGTTTCTAGGAATTTGTCCATTTCCTCTAAATTATCCATCTTGTTGGCATACAATTTTTCAAAGTATCCTCTTATGATACTCTTTATTTCTGTGAGGTCAGTGGTGATATCCCCTTCCTCATTTCTTATTTTATGTATTTGATCTTCTCTCTTTTTTCCTTTGTTAGTCTAGCTAAGAGATTGTCAATTTTATTAATCATCTGAAAGAACCAGCTTCTGGTTTTACTTTTTCTAGTGCTTTCTTATTTTCAATTTCATTTAACTCTGCTCTAATTTTTGTTATTCCTACTTTCTACTTCCTTTGGGGTTAATTTGTTGGTCTTTTTCTAATTCCGCCATGTGTGCAATTATATCTTTGAATTTAGCTCTTTCTTATATTTTAACATAGGCATTTATGGCTATGAATTTCCTTCTCAGTACAGCTTTTGCTGCATCCCTTTCATTTTGATACATTGTGGTGTCATTTTTCCTTAGTTTCAAGGTAGTTACTGATTTCTTTTGCAATTTCCTCCTTGACCCAGTGTTTGTCTAAGAGTGTGTTGCTTAACTTCCATATCATTGTGCCTAATCTGGTTCTCTGCCCCTTACTGATTTCTAGCTTCATTCCATTCTGGTCTGAGAAATTACTTTGTATAATTTCAATCTTTGTGAATTCACTGAGAGTTGTTCTGTGGCTTAGCATGTGGTCTATCCCAGAGAATGATCCAAGTGCACTCAAGAAGAATGTATGTCTTACTGTATTTGGGTGTAATGTTCTGTATATATCTATTAGGTCCAGATCCTCTAATGTATTATTCAAAGTTTTTATTTCTTTATTGATTCTCTGTCAAAATGTTCTGTCTAATGGTAATAGTGGTGTATTAAATCCCCCACTATGATTGTCGAGACATCTATTTCTCCCCTTAGTTTTCCCAATGTTTGCCTCACATATTTTGAGGCTCCCTAGATAGGTCTATAAATGTTTATGATTGTTCTTTCTTCTTGATAGATTAACCCTTTTATTAATATATACTGTCCTTCTATGTCTCTTACAATAGTTTTGCATTTAAAGTCTATTTTGTCCGATATTAATATTGCTACTCCTGCCCTTTTTTGGTTATTTTTTGTATGTAAAATTGTTTTCTAACCATTCACTTTCAGCCTCCTGGCATCCCTGGGTCTAAGGTGTGTTTCTTGTAGACAGCATGTAGACGGGTCCTATTTCCTTATCTGTTCTGCCAATCTGTGTTTCTTGACTGGTGAGTTTAATCCATTAACATTCAATGTTATTACTTTCAAGGAATTATTTAATTAGCCATATTTTCTTTAGGTTTATGTATTCCATATATTTTTATTTCTCTTTTTGTCTTTTTTGTTTTTCTTACACTCTCCTCCATCTCTCTTGTGTTTTTTCCTTTTGACCTGCAGAACTCCCTTTAGTATTTCTTGAAGGGCAGGTTTCTTATTGATATACCATCTTAATTTCTGTTTATCGGTGAATATTTTGAATTCTCCCTGATTTTTGAACATCAGTTTTGCTGCATAGAGAATTCTTGGTTGGAACTTTTTTACTTTTAGCACCTTAACTATATCATACCACTGCCTTCTTGCCTTCATGGTTTCAGATGAGAAATCAGATGTAATAGCTTTATTGGGTAAATTAGTTATTTCTTACATACTAATACTTTTGCTCCATCTGTCATATAAAAACTATATTAAATGTAGATACTCAGAAAAATGAGACAATTTTCCTGTAAGACAGCCTCAGTCATTGGTTACAGGGTGGGCAGTACAGTAAAGAATTAACCTTACCTAAAAAGAAGTCTAGCTATTGTCATCACCTCCTGGAAAATGACCTTTCAGCCCTTGGAATGTTCTGCCTGGTGAGAATGTCTGTTTACTTGAGGGCTTTGGGCCACACTGGATAGTCTAACAATGTGATATATGGTGAGGGCTTTTTCGAGGAGGCATCAGGGACTGAACCTGAGACCCTGTACATGGGAAGCAGGCACTCAACCTTTTGAGTTACATCCACTCCCCCTTTGGCTTACTTTAATCTGTATACTTGTGGTGTAATAAATTGTAACCATGAGTATCACAGCTTTCAGTGAGTTCTGAGAGTCCTTCAACTGAATTATGGAATCCAAAGGTAGACCTGGGGATCCCAAACATGAAATTAGTGCCAGGAGTGAGGGAGGTCCAGTGGATTCACAAACTCTGCAGTTGGTTTTAGAAGTGAACTCGGTCTTCTGGACTATTCTCTAACTTTCCAAATATTAACATGTTTAAAGTAAAAATGTGGAATTCCAGAACTTAAACTAATGTGGAAACCTCACTTAAACAGAAAAATGTTTGATGAAATAAAAGAAAAATATGAATAATTAGATGAGCCCATATGAAAGAAAGGAAAATGCTCAGACATCAGAAAGAGGGAATATAAAGCAAGAGGAATGAGCTCCTGAGCTGAAACCACAGTGGCCTGGGAGAGACCCCCTATTCCAATAACGATCCAAACAGCCAGTGAGCTAGAACCAGGAAACCTGCTAAAGCTGAAAACCTGAAAGGGCTTCCCAGTCTGGAAAAGGGACCTGAAACAAACTCCATTTGCAGACCCAGGAAGGTTATCTGCCCTGGACTCCAAGTGGAGATGGAAAAAGATCCTCTCCAACAAGAAAAGAAATAAACATAAAAATTAGTCTATCTCAGTTTTGTAAGAGGCTCCCTCACTGTGATCTATTGAAAGTAAGCCTCAACACAAGGGTTTGAAAGGAAATTTTTTTTTTTTACAAAATTACGAATAATAATAATTAGTCTACACCACAATGAACTTCTGGTTGACCAAAATGGTGGCTTAAGATGTTCCAAGGTGCCATTCCCTCATAGAACCTTTGAACCATTAGCAAAAATTAGCAGAACGTCAAAATCTATACAACAGTGAAAGGGTTGCTGTAACTGAGTGAGTGCTGAGTCAGGAAAATGCAGCTTAAAAAATGGGGGGGGTGGATGTGGCTAAAATGGTTGGGCATCTGTCTCCCATATGGAGGAACCTGGATTTGATCCCCAGGACCTCCTGGTAAAATAAAGAAAAATATAGAAGGCGCGAATGCTGCCAGGCCCCACGAAGCCATGCAGCAAGATGATGACGTAACAGGAGAGTGACACAAGGGAGAGCCGAGACGAGACACGCAAAAAAAAAAAAAAACAGGAACTAAGGTGGTGCAGGTGGCAGGATGTCTCTCTCCCAAATCGGAGTTCCCCAGGATTGAATCCCAGTGAAGACAGGAGAAGGATGAGAAGAGAGGGTAGGAAACAGGCACAGAAAATTGCCAGCTAATGGACACACACAAAAAAAAACATCAAATGGTGGGGCGAGGTGCATTTAAAATGGATAAAGTAAATAAATAAATAAACCTTAAAAAAGGAATGGTAGGCAGGAAGCAATGTGTTTCAAGCAGTTGGGTGCCTGCCTACCATGTGGGAGTCCCGTGTTCAGTTCCTGCTGCCTCCTAAAGAAAACAAGCAAGATAGCAAACTGATGCAGCTAGACATGGCACCTAAACAACACAAACAACAGGGAGTGGATGTGGCTCAAGATATTGGGTACACAATCTGCTCTGGGACACAGAGCAGAGTTGAGGAGAAAATGGATCTGAGAGGCAAATGGAAAACATTCAACATCCCTTAGGACTCACAATCACCCTTTGAGAAACTTCCACTTGTGCATAAAAGGACATGGGAAAATATGGTCTGGCAGCACTGTTTTTAGTAACTATAAATTGTGGAGAAAACCTGAAAGTTCATCATAAGGAGCTAGATAAATGGAGTTATATTCATTTGTTAGATCACAGTACAAATGTTTAAAGTAAATGAACTGGAGCTAAACACACACATATATCATTTAAAATAAGTGAACTGGAAATATACACACACATACATCATGTCAGAAGATAACTGCACTATGATATGTATGAAAGTATTTAAAACAAACAGAAAAATCAATTGTTATATATCATTTACCCTTACATACATTGTATAAGTATAAAAACAAGAATAGAAGGATACATGAAATCAAAAAGACCAAAATCATGATAGTAGTTTCCTCTGGTGAAAGAGGAAAAGGGAATGATATTGGTGAAGATGGAAAAATGAGCCTGAAACTATATTACTTACTTTAAAAAGGTATGACATAAACGTGACATGTCTATTCAAATAAATATATAACATAAGGTAGAGATAACTGTTATGAAGATAAAAAAGGCAGAGGAGGGCTAAAGAATGATGGTTTTAGAGTGATTAGGAAAGGCCCTTTTGGGAAGGTGACATTGGATCAGAGACCCAAATGAAATATGCAAATATCCAAGGAATAATACTCCAGCCCAAAAAAATAATAATAATAATGATAAATCTATTGTTTGATACATATAATATATAAAGATATAATTTGTAACAAATACAACAATAGGTGGGGAGGTCAGAAGGCTATAGGAACAGTGATTGTGTATGCTATTAAAGTTAACTTGCTATCAAATCAAATGAGATGGTTATAGATTTAGGATGTTAAATTTAAGCCCCATGGTAACCATAAAGAAAATATCTGAAAAGTATATATAGAAGGAAATAAGGACTCAAAATGGTATATTACCAAAAAATTAAACAAATATTAAAGTAGGCATTAATGGAAGAATTGAGGTACAAAAAAGTACAATACTTAAAAGGCTAAATAACAAAATGGTACAAGAAAGTCCTAAAATTGGGCCCGGCTAGATAGCTCAGTGGATAAAGAGCTCGCCGGGAAACCACATGGGAGGCCCTGGGCCCGGTTCGGTTCCCGGGGACCTCTCCTAGCGGGCAGACCGCCTTGAGAATGGCAAGCCGCCAAGGGCGGGCCAGAGCCGCCGTGGGCAGGGCAAAAAGCTGCCACGGACAGGCAAAAAGCCGCCACGGGCAGGGC
>PVKH010031207.1:0-12363 GCA_004027955.1 Chaetophractus vellerosus
ATTACTAAAAAGAAAAAAAGTGAAAAAAAATTTAAAAAATTTAAAAAGCCTTATTCCAGAGTGTAAGGACCGTGATGTGCCCAGCTTTGAATGTCTTGTGCCCGAATAATCTACCCAGTATGCATGGATGAATGAACGTCCCAATAGAGATCAATCAGTCTGACGAGCCCGGCTGTGGACAACACAACGCTGATATAACGCCACACCGACTGCAGCATATGCATCTGTCAAAGCTACAAAATGAACAGTGTTATGGTGGACACAATATAGAAAGAAGTAACTGGCAAATTCTGAGGATCTCATTTCATTGTCTTCATACCACTGTCACACAAGCAAGGTTTCCCTGTTGCTTCCTAAACGTTTGTTTGCAGTCAGTTTTAAAGATGGCTAACTATGTGCCTCAGGAAGTGAAGCTCTGCATATCTTACCACGGGCTCGGCAGTAGACAGTCCACAAAGCACTGGAGAGTTTTCTGGCTGTGGAGAGAGCTGAAAGAGCCGTGGGCAGCCGCAGGGCAGGGCCGCTTTGCTGGACTTCAGGACGGGGCTCCAGCTCCAGGGATTCAGGCAAGGGCCCATGACAGTTCCAAGGGTGGAACTGTCTCCCAATGACCTCTCTACCTCCATTTCCAGCTCCGGCCTCCTCTGAGCTCTCGAGACCTACTCAAACTCTGACCCTCCCCCTACTTACAGGAACTTGAGGCAAATGAACTGCCAGAGGGGAGAGTTGGCCAGATGTTCCTCAGAAGCCATCCAGAGCAAAGAAATTGAACCTCTTACCTGCCCTGCCTCTAAAATTAAGTCTACAGAGCTGCATTTTCCCAGCTCAATTAAGGAGGCACCTGTGACAAAATAGACAAAACTCCTAGAGGAATGAAATGCAGGCCCTTCAGCCTGGCCCACCTCGTTCTGCATAAATCCCAGAGGTGAGGGGTACAATGGAGAATGGAGGGTGGTACCCAGGTTGACCTGAACCCACGTGCTGCCCGGCCGGCCCACAGGTCTTGCCTCCTCCCACACCAACTCACACACGGCCTCAAGGAGTTCAGAACACAAGGCTCTTGGCTTCTGAATCTAAGATCCTTGGGTACTGGTTTACTTAAAGAAAGCTCCTCTCTTTCATGCAGCGGGAGACCAAGAAAGAACTCCAAAGACTTGAGGTTTCCTTTTGTCATCCTCTTAGAGAATACCTAATCATATATACTACATGTCTTACTAAACCAGAAGATCTGATTCCAGTCAAATAACTGGAACGTACATTTTAGACAGTAACTGGAAACTGCTGGTATACGTTTTGCACATAAATAGGTACAGAATGCTGCCCTAAGATCTCCCTAGCTGTGTATAGCTACTTATATGCAGCAGTCTAGGCCAAGTCAGCCTCTTCACACTAAGTTCTGGCTGCTCTGTCACCGCCTGTATGGCAGGTGCTCACAGCAAACCAGTTTCCAACACCTGCTTAAACTTGTTTCAAAAGTACCACCTACCTCCAAAGTCTATGTGCTCAAGAAGGCCATTGTCACTCACGGCTTCTGAGGTGACAAAGTGAGCTATGCAGCGTGCAGTCCACAAAGAGTTCACCCATCAGTTCTTGCATGCTCAAAAGAGCATGAAAATGGGAAGGCGTTTCAAACAAGAACCCCCAAAATGACTGGGGGTGGGGCGGAAAGGACTCTTACACCACTCAGTAGTTCATAAAGACCAGGGGCCATGATGCCATGTTGGCCCTTAAGCCCTACAAGCTGGAGGGAGCTGCTCCCTAATTTCTTATCACACAGAACAGGGAAAAAACAACATTCTGCCATGCCCTCTTTTAAGAGGAAAATAGGGGAGAAGAGTCCATTTTTTGCAATTTTTAAAACATAAATTTAATTATTTTTCACTAGCAGATTTAAAATAACAAAGAAGCTGGCAACCAAATACTAAAATGACTGAAAATCAGACCAAAAATGCAGTCAACATGGGGGCCGGCTGTAGCCCAATTGGTAGGGTGCCGGTTTACCACATAGGAGGCTCCGGGTTTGGTTCCCGGGGCCTCCTCGAGCAGGCACACTGCCTTGAGAAGGCAGGCTGCCGTGCGGTGAGCTGACTCGGCAGGTTGCCGCAGCAGGGGGAGACAAGCAGACACAGAAGAATGCAAAAATGAACACAGCAAGAACAAGCAGAAAGGGGGGATATGTAATAAATAAAAAATAAAAATAAATAAAATAAAATCTTTTTAAAAAAAATGCAGTCAACAAAACTTCCAAAAGCTTTGAAAACAATGGTGCTAAAAGTTTAATCCCTGGGGGCCGGCTGTAGCCTAGTTGGTAGGGCGCCGGTTTACCACATAGGAGGTCCCGGGTTTGGTTCCCGGGGCCTCCTTGAGCGGACAGACCACCTTGAGAAGGCAAGCCGCCACGGGCGGGGCAAAGCTGCCACGGGCAGGGCAAGCCCCCACGGGCAGAGCAAGCCCCCACGAGCAGGGCAAGCCCCCGCGAGCAGGCAGGCCGCCATGCAGTGAGCTGACTCGGCGGGTCGCCGCACCTCGGAGGGGGACAAGCAGACACGGAAGAACACAAGAATGAAAACAGGAAGAACAAGCAGAAAGGGGGGGAGGATATGTAATAAACAAACAAAAAAAAGTCTTTAAAAACAAATAAAATAAAATAAAAGTTTAATTCCTCTCACCACGCACCCCAGTTCGGACAAACAAAAAGGTCCCCAGGCACTGCCAAATGTCCTCTAGGGGTCAGAATTGCTCCAGTGGAGAAACACTGGTCTTGTAAGAATGGTAAGACAAAAACAAGGTAATCATTCTAGGCAGATGATGAATGAAAAATGAAACTAAGGCAGGCTTAGATTTAGGGAGAAAAGGAGTGGGGTTGATGAAAGTAGAGGGGGAAGCAATTAGACAGGAGGGAAAAACGAGTGTAGCTGTGAATGGATTGTAGAGAGCATGGGACTGTATAACACAAGGGATCCAGTGGTGGAAGATGGACTGTGGTTAGCAGGACAAATATGAGAATGTTCTCTCATGAACCATAACAAATGTATAATGTTAATACAGGGTGTTAATAATCAGGTGGGTTGGGAGAAAATAGACCAAATATAAGATATGGGCTATAGTTAGTAGTTATATTTTGATGATGCTCTTTCATAGTTTGTAACAAATGTTTCACAACAATGGTGGTGGGGGGGGTGATGTATGGGAGCACTGTATGATGATATGCACATTTGTTTTTTAAGTTCACAACTTTTGCTATATATTTATTATTTATGTATGTGCATGTATGTATGATATATTTCAATAGAATTCTGCTTAAAAAATGTAATGTCCAGAGGCCATGGAAAGAAAGTTAAATAAAGGAAGATGGAGTTGACCTGTCAAATGCTGCAGAGGGGCCGTGACACAAAAACCTAAGAATGGGGCACTGAGAGGTCATAGAGTTCTTGGGGTGAAAAGTAGGGAAACTGAGGGAGAGTGAGACAGATGGTGTTGACCCTATCAGTAAAGTGGGGGTATGGTCATCTGCCAATTCATAATGGGGTGAAGGTAAGATATGGAACTCAAGGGATAATGAAATTTTGAAGTGTAATACGGAAAAAATGTTTCGCTAATGTGAACATTAAGAAACAGCAATAAGAGTTCTTCCCACGGGTGGCATTTCAATACCAGGTGAGAGGCCATCTAAGGACAAAGCAAATGCAGTGCTGAAATGGCCTCCTGTGGATCTTAGGATGAGCCGAGCAGGGCATGGCAGCTGATGCCAGCCCAGTGGTGGGTAAGGGGCTGTAAGATGGAGGTGTAAGGAGAACGGCATCGTGAGGACCATGGTGTATTAGTTTCCTATTGCTGCTATAACAAATCACCATCAATTTAGTGACTTAAAGTTAAAAGTAAATGCAAATTTATTCTCTTGTACTTCTATAGGTTAGAAATATAATATGGGTCTCACTGGGCTAAAATCAAGATTTCAGCAGGGCTGACTCCCCTTCTGGAGGCTCTAGGGGGGAATCTGTTTGCTTGCCTTTCCCAGCTTCCAGGAGCTGTCCACATTCCTGGCTTGTGCCCCCTTCCTCCCTCTTCAGAGCCAGCAACTGCATGCCGCCATCACTGGTTCTCTCTTCAGCCTCCTTCTTTCACTTTTTTATTTTTTGCATTTTGAAAAATTTATTGAAGTATATCACTCATACATAAATATACATAAACAATAAGTGTAGAGTAATAGCTGTGAACTTACAAAACAAACATACACAACATCATAAAGGGCTGTCTTACCAAACTCTACCACCAATACCTTGCATTGTAGTTAAACACTTTTAACTAATGATTAAACAGAATCCTCAAAATATTACTACTAACCAAAGTATCTTACATTTGGTGAATTTTGCCCCAATCCACCCTATTATTTTTATATCATTTATACATGCACATACAGAAACAATAAGTGTATAGTAAAAGTTGTAGACTTAACAAAGCAAACACGCCTAACATCATACAGGAGTCCCATACATCAACCCACCACCAACATCTTGCATTGTTGTGAGACATTTTTTACAAATTAGGAAAGAATATTGTCAAAATCTTACTACTAATTATAGTCCTTATCTTACATTTGGTGTGTTTTTCCCCCAACCCACCCTATTATTTTTTAAATATATTTTTATGACAAAAGTTGTAAACTTACAAAACAATCATGCAAATGTGCAGAATTCCCAAACAACGCCCCTCCACCAGCACACCACACTGTGGTGGAACATTTGTTACAGATTATGAGATAATATCAGCAGACTATTACCAGGTACATAGTGTATATTTGGCACACTCTTTCCATAATTCTCCATTAATAACAGTACATCTTTGGCATAGATGCATGAATATTACATTATTACTGTTAACCACAGTCCATAGGTCACTCCAGTTGTATTTTTCCTATGCATCTCCACATTCCCACCACCCTGCAATACTGATGTACATCTGCTCTAGCTCACAAAAGACACTCTTGCATCTGTACCATCAACCACCATTCTCATCCACCTCTGGGTTTACTGTGCTATTCAGTCCCTAGATTATTCTCTAGCTTTCTTTCAATTGGCATTTACATCCCTAGACTACCCTTTTCAGCCACATGCCCATTTATGAACCTGCTGTTACTCACTATAATGTGTTGCCATCAACTCTTTACATTTCCACACTTTTACAGTCAAGTTAATTAAAACTTCTACATATATTAAGCATCAGTAGTCCATCTCAGTCCTCCTCTTATCTCCTTTAAGAATCGACCACCTACCACCAGGTCTTGAAGATATTTTCCTACATTTTCTTCTAGAAGTTTTATGGTTCTTGTTTTTTATATTTAGATTTTTGATCCATTTTGAGTTAATTTTTTATAAGGTATGAGCTAGGGGTCCTCTTTCCTTCTTTTGGCTATGGATATCCAGTTCTCTCACCAACATTTGTTGAATGGACTATTCCGCTCGAGCTGGGTGGGTTTGACAGGCTAGTCAAAAATCACTTGACCATAGATGTGAGGGTCTATTTCTGAACCATCAATTCCATTCCACTGGTCTATGTGTCTGTCTTTATGCCAGTACCATGCTGTTTTTACCACTGTAGCTAGGTAATATGATTTAAAGTCTGGAAGTGAGAGTCCTCCAATTTTGCTTTTCCATTTTAAGATGTTTTTGGCTATTCAGGACCCCTTAACCCTCCAAATAAATTTGATAATAGTGTTTTCCATTTATTTAAAAAAATGCTGGTGGAATTTTTATCAGGATTGCATTGAATCTGTGTATCAATATGAGTAGAATTGACATTTGGTATTTAGTCTTCCAATCCATGACCATGGAGTGTTCTTCCAATTATTTAGGTCTTTTTAAATTTCTTTTAACAATGAGTTATAGTTTTCTGAATACAAGTGCTTTACATCATTGGTTAAGTTTATTCTTAAATATTTGGGTTTTACTTATCATTTTATTTTCACTGCTCTTTTGACATTTTAATTACTTTTACCGATATAATCTTCTAGACTCTCTTCCAAAACTCTCTATCCTTTTTTCAGACTGTAGCACACCCTTTGGTATTTCCTGCAAAGCTGGTCTCTTGGTTACAAACTCTCTGTTTCTGTTTATCTGTGAATATTCTAAACTTGCCCTCATTTTTGAAAGACAGTCTTGTTGGATATAAGATTCTTTTTTTGCAATATCTTAAATATATCATACCACTGTCTTCTTGCCTCAATGGTTTCTGATGAGAAATCGGCACTTAATCTTATTGGGTATCCTTTATACGTTATTCACTGCATTTCTCTTGCGGCTCTCACAATTCTCTCCTTGTCTTTGGCATCTGACATCCTGATTATAGTATGTGTCTCAGAGTGGGCCTATTCGGATTTATTCGGATGGGAGTACATTGTGCTTCTTGGACATGGATATCCATGTCCTCAATAGGGTTGAGAAATTTTCTACCATTATTTCTTCAAATATTCCTTCTGCCCCTTTTCCCTTCTCTTCTCCTTCTGGGACACCCATGATATGTATGTTTGTACATCTCTTGCTGTCATTTAGTTCCCTGAGAACTTGTTCAATTTTTTCCATTCTTTTCTCCGTCTGTTCTTTTGTATGTTTGCTTTCGGAGGCCATGTCTTCAAGCTCACCAGTCCTTTTTTCTGCCTCCTCATATCTGCTATTATATGATTTCAGTGTATTTTTAATTTCATTTATTGCACCTTTCATTTCCATAAGATTGGCTATTTTTCCATGCATGCTTTCAAATTCTTCTTTGTGCTCATCCAAGGTCTTCTTAATATCCTTAATCTCTTTAGACATCTCACTGAATTTATTAAGGAGATTTGTTTGAACATCTGTGGTAAGTTGTCTCAACTCTTTCATGTCATCTGGAGGCTTATCTTGTTCCTTTAACTGGGCCATATCTTCCAGTTTCTTCATGTGGATTGTAATTATTTATTGGTGTCTTGGCATCTGGCTTACTAGATGTATTTATTCTGCAGTTTCTCTCTTTAGAGCTTTCTTGCCCTTTCTCCCTTGCTAGTTGTGTAGTCAGAGCCAAGGATGTAGTTGTTACTGTAAGCTGTGGAGGCTCAAGCTGCCTGTACTGCCCCAGGGACCCACGAAGCCTCTCCCAACTTTCTCCTTTGCCAGGGGTATGGACAAAGCTACAGCCATGTGTAATAATTGAAGTCGTGCAGGCCTAGATTGTAGCTGCCCAGGGAGACTGATGAAACTTCACACCCGTTTCTCCCCTGCCTGGGACGGAGATGGAGCTGCAGGTGTGGGCAGCAATCTATGCTGTGTGGGTCCAAAATGACTGCAGATGCCCCGGTAGACTTCTGACTGTTCAGTCTGTGCCAGCCAAATATACCTGCAGTTATCCAGAGAGGCTGGTGCAGGGCCCGCCAGCTTCCTCACTGCTAGAGGTGGGGCTGAAGCCTAGGCTAGGGCTGCAGGCCAATCTGGGTGAAAGAAACCGGTCCCTGGGAACCAGCTGTGGTTCAATTGGTAGGGCTCTGTTTTACCACATGGGAGGCCCCGGGTTCGGTTCCCGGGGCCTCCTGGAGAAGGCAAGCCACCGCGAGCAGGCAAGCCGCTGTGAGCAGGCAAGCCGCCGCGCAGTGAGCTGACTCAGCAGGATGCTGCAGCAGGGGGAGACAAGCAGACACAGAAAAATGCAAAGCAAATGAACACAGCAAGCACAAGCAGCAAGGGGGGGGATATACAAATAAATAAAAAATAAATCTTTAAAAAAAAAAAAAGAAGAAGAAGCCGGTCCCTACCAGCACTGTGATTTCAGTCTACCCTGTTTCCCCTCATGCAGGGCTGGGGTTAAAACGGCAGCTACCAGCCTCTTTCTGACTTGGACAGGTTCAAACTTTAGCTGTTTTTAGGGTTATACTTTAGCCCGCCGAATTTACTAATCAGTAGTTGAAGCTGGTACCCTACGTCTCTTCCCCTCCTCGTTTTTGGGAAGTGGAGCTTCCAATTCCAGCCGTGGAATAGCTCCTGAGGCAGCTTGTGCCTCCAGGGGAGGACAGGCACCAGTCTCCATGGCACGGAGTACTCTACTTATGAATCTTCTCTGCAGATGTACAGTCTCCTCCTTCCATTCTTTCAAGGATGTTGCAGGATGGTCTTCTGATCTCCTGGAGCCCCCAAACAGGTGCTTTAGATAACTCTGGGTGATTACTAACTGCCCTGTAGTACCAGTTGACACTAGGAGCTCCTTACTCTGCCGCCATCTTGCTGGTTGTTCTCCTTTCACTTTTAAGGACTCTTGGGTTACAGTGGGCCCACCTGGATAATCCAGGAAGTGCTCCTTAAAATCAGCTGATTAGCCACCTTAATTGTCCCTTGCCATGCAGCCTAGCATACTCGCAGATTCCAGGATTAGGAGGTGGACATCTCTGGAGGGGCCACTGTTCAGTCTGCCACAGACAGAGAAGAGATTAACGGGAAAAGACAGGAAAAAGAGGTTGAGATTCAAAGAGGGTATATTTGAGAATTCAGGTCTTTATCTCAGATGAGGCTATTGAGTGTGGGAGGGTGTTGGGTGGTGGTGGTAAAGAAGGAAGCAGTGATTAGATGTTCTGGTTCTGAGAAAAACGGGCAAGCATGAGAAAATAGCAATGGCTTTCAAACTTTAGCATCTGGCTAAAGTCACTGGTCACTGGGGACTGAGTGAAGTCAGGACAGGGTCATTATTCATTATTATACTTGAAAACAGAAACAAAAGAGAGAGCTGTGAATTCCCTGGATCTGGATTCCATAATTCCTACATACATATAAAAGGACAAGCAACACAGTACAGGGCTCTTTCTCTGTTGTTACCAATTATCTGAACAAATACAAACAAAACTTTTGCAAATTATCAGCTTTTCAAATTCCATCAGGACCCCATCTGCCCTGGTCTTATATGTACTCAGTGTGAGTGTCTCCCCTTTTTCCTCACTCCCCCTGAAAAATCAATGCTCTCTGCTCCAATCCCTCTATGTTTGGACAGTCTGAATGCCGTACAGGAGGCTGACAGCACAGTGCCCTCAACCCATGCCCAAGAGAGAGGATGGTTTCCGTGGCATCCAAATGATGGGGATTCAGAGAAGCAAAGTGGCATTTCTGGTTTATGAGCAGAAGGCTCTGTTTCCAATGACAGACATATCCCTACACTGGGAAGTGCTGCCTCCTCTTTGGGAGCTTGATGACACTGGCCATGAAAGCAAGTCAGGCACCATCTCCCTGATGACTCCAAACATCTTTCTGATTAGAATTTGGTTTGGGGGTCAAAATAAACCAGGTTCTTCTATCAGCCCTGACACTTTCTCATGGCTGTCTGATGTTAAGTTACTTAAAATCTTTGCAGCTCAATTTTCTTCTCTGTACATGATAACAATACATGTACAACAATCCTTATAACAATATTCAGAGGATTAAATGTGCTGATAGACACAGTATTTATCTCAGAGCCTGGAAAAGACCAAGTGCTCAACAAAGGCTATCAGAAATAGAGAGCAATGTGAAGAGTGTTCTAAAAGACTAGTAAACATGGCCAAGAAGATTTAATTCCAGAACTGCCAACTGCCAGAAGGATAAATAATTTGCTAAAAGGAAAAAAAACCTTTTCTGATCACTTCGAGACATTCCAAAAACTTATATGGTGAAAGTAAATAGCCACTATTATTCTTTAAAGAAAGAACACACAACAAACAAAAAAATCCAACTGTTAGAAAACTCAGAACAGAAGGGAGCTTCTTCCTTACCGCAATGAAGACTTTTTCATTACTCTTTGATATTAATTAGAAATATGCTTCAGAAAAAGCAACACAACCCCGAAGAATATATAACAAAAGCAATTTTCCCATAAAGTAATAAAACTGAATGACTTCATGAGGTCATTTCTAGATCTGCGCGAGGTGGTTAATTACCCAAATACAGCCTAGACTAAGTCACACAAGGCCCTGCACGCAGCTTTAGGGATGAAAGATCCCCGGGTGTGCAGAGGGACAGATACTCACAGGTGCTGCACAAGCCCCACCCATTCCTTTTATCTCTGTTGTGCTGTGGAAGGCAGTTCCCGCAAAGCTTTTAAGGCTTCTGGGCATGATAGCTACCACTCCAGTAAATTAAACATGGAAGTAAACATGATGTGAAGCAAGGCCAAACCACAAGTATTTAAGGTCATGAAAATAAACTGTGCCGTGGGGATGAGTGCAGAAACACTACAGACTTAATGGAGACATTCTGGAAATCCCAAGGATGAAGCACCTGTGCACGATTGTTCATCAACAGTCTCTTTAGAAATTAAGCACCATCCAAACTCCCCTCAAGCATCCCTGTGTAAACTGAGCTAAGCCCTTATATTGGGAACCAAAAGCAAGTACTAAAAATAAAAAGTAGTAACGGGAGGTGCACTTTTAAGTTTTTATCAAGAATCTAGCATCATGTGTGCATTTATAGAGAAGATATTGAGTAAATGTGTGCTGAATGAAAGGAAGAGAAGCCCAGGGGCGCATTCTTTATCCCTATTAGGCAGACAAATAGTCAAGTTTCTTTCTGGAACATCTACAAACCTTATTTTAAATTTATTACTGCCTTAAAAACCAATGTGAGGTTGAGATGGGAAGTTTATGTTTTTTATACGTTTCCACAATTAAAAAGAGAGTGAAAGAAAGGAGCAACAAAAGAATCAATGACAATCAAAGGCAATACATGCTCCTGGACGGGATCTAGGAAGGAAGGAGAGAAGGCTCAAAAGGCCATTATTGGGGCATTTGAAAAAACTGGAATATACACTATAAATTTTATATCAATATTAATTTTCTTGAACTTGATAACTGGACTTAAGGTGGATATAAGTGAATATCTTTGTTCTTAGGTAATGAACATGGTAACAGTAAATGTTCAAGGAGCATGATGTATACAACCTATCCTCAAGTGTCCAGAAAATGGATTTATAAATAGATAGACAGACAGATGAACAGATAGATGGACAGATCATATGATACAGTAATGTGATAAAATGTTAAAATTTGTGGATCTGGGTATCTGGGGGGCTAGGGGTATGTTGGTGCTCTCTGCATGAGTTTTGTATTGTTTTTGTAACTTTTTTAAGTTTGAAAGTATTTCAAAATAAAAATGTAAAAATAAGAAAATAAAAAGTAAAACACTAACCAATATCAAAACAAGAATTCCCACTCTCACGGTTTCTATTCAACTTTGTTCTGTAATTTCTAATCAAAGCATCAGGTAAGAGAGTTTAAATACTGGAAAGAAATAAATGAAAATTTGATGAGCAGACTGTTTATCTATGTAGCAGTTTGATATTATTGATTAATTCCAAAAAGAAATATTGGATTATGTTTGTAAACTGGTCTTTTTCCTCTGGGCATATTAGAGTATATTGGATTCAGAGGTTTTACTTTTACTTGATTAAATAATGATTAAGGCTTTGATTGGGCCACGTAGGTAGGACTCACAGAGAAACTGCACTGCAGAGAAGGGAGGTTAGAGTTCTTGAGCTGGAGCCCCACGAAGTAAACACACAGAGGAGATTGGTTGTAAGGAAGGAGAGAAGTCCCCAGTAAAAGAGACAAGCCGTTTGCCCAATAGTCTATAGCTAGCCTTGTGGAGAAAACAAGCAGCTAAGCCTGGAGAGGATCAAGCCCTGGAGAGAGAGAGAGAAAGCTTAGAGAGCCTGACCATGGAGCCTTAAGAGGAAGAGGAAGGCTGAATGTCGGCAGCCATCTTGCTCCAACAAGTGGCAACAGGCTGGTGAGGGAAGTAACTTACACTTTATGTGCTGATAACTGTAAGTGTCTACCCCAAATAAATACCCTTTAAAAAACTGACCGATTTCTGATATTTTGCATCAGCACCCCTTTGGCTGACTAATATAACCTATAACAATATTACCATAAAAACTTCAAGAACTCATGAAAACTCTTCAGTAAGGTAGCCAGGTACAAGAATCAATCACCTTCCTTGAAACTTGCAATAGAAATGTAATGGGAATAATCCCAGGTACAGTGGTATCAAACTATAAAAAACCTAGGATAAATATAGAAGACAATGGCAAAGTACATATAAACAAAACTAAAAAGCTTTACTGAGGTGTGCAAATGGAAGCTTAAGTAAAGGGCGAGACATATAATACTCCTAATTATGAAATACTCTTTTTTTTTTTAAAGATTTATTTATTTTATTACATATCTCCCCTTCCCCCCGCTGCGGCGACGCGCCGAGAGTGGTCACTGCGCAGGCGCGGCTTTCCCCGCTTGTGGGCGGTCTCTGCATCCGTTCACGGCCGGCGCTTGCTTCAGTTCGCGGGTGGCTGGCTGCGCTCCATCCGCGGGCGACCTGCCCTGCCCGTGGC
>PVKH010031208.1:0-12351 GCA_004027955.1 Chaetophractus vellerosus
TAGGCAGCCAGAGATCCTCCACCTTCTTGCTGCTGAGGATTTTTCACACTTTTAAGGGGACTTCTTTGGCAGGATCTAAGACAATCCTGAAGCAATCCATTCTCTTCCAGCTCTCACCTCTAGTCCATGAGGAACCTTCAGGAATCTTTACCTCCAACAAGGCTGGGAACACAGGCTGTCCCCAGTGCAGCAATCTTTTGTCCTTTAGATTTCTCAGGGGTGTGTCATAAACCAGGACGTGGTGTCCCCTGTACTCCATGAGACACCTGCTAATCTTACCAAGTGGTGCCGTTGAACCCCCTTTTACTAAGTTAGCAGGAAAAGCACTCCTGTCCTACACACACACACACACACACACACACACACTGGGAGGGAGGTGGGTTTGGGGATTCAGAGCTCAACAAAAGTCCTGTTCCAGTTACTTATGTTCACTCTGGCCTCTTAATCCCTGTCATAGGGGAATGGGTGTTGGGCCTAGGGGTCACAAAATGACCCTCAAATTCCTCTTCCCAGTCTTGCTTTGATGGACTTTCCTCTCACTTCAAAACATGGCACAAGGTTTCATCTTTTCACTTGGGTCTCAGTAGAACCTAAGATGGGAAATGTCTCATTTTAACATTGTGTTCCTGTAAAATATAATGGCTTGGTTCACCTAGCAAAAGGGATTTTGTTGTTGATTGGTGTTGAACATAAAATATAAGTACTTGAAGTTTAATTGGAAAATCATGAAAAAAACGTTCAAGGACATGTGTAAAAGAAACAGAATTTTAATCTTTGTAAGGGCAGGAGAATGTGTCTGTCTTGTTTATTGCTGTGTAACCAGAGTCCAGCAGGGGTAGTATCTCACAGTTGGCACCGAATGAAAGAAAAAAAGGAAAGCAGAGATTCCTGGAGGAAAGCAGTACAGAGCAGAAGTGGGAGCAGGAAAGACAAAGCGGTGAAGGGGATAGGAGAAAGCAAATATTCTGCGTGCAGTACAAAAGAGAGCAGTTCTGAGATGGGCGAGGAGACAGCAGCACTGCACTGCTCCAATCATCCTCAGACTGTCCTTATTCCCTTCAGGTATCCTTTGTACCACCTAGAGTTTAGGCAGCTAGAATATAGGCTGTGCCCTACAAGGGTTTACACTGACATGAAACCGGAGGTTCCCTGAAAGTAGAGTGAATCCTTGCAGATAGACGATACCCCATGCGAGATTCGGAAGTGTATAATATGTTTCAAAACTATTTTTATAAAAAACGTTTAAAAATTTTTAAAAGCTTGAAGAGTCAAACCTCAGTTACTTAAGTAATTAAGGTACAGTATTCTCTGATGGTGCCAATTAATAACAGAAATATATTTGAGGAGAGTATGCATTTATACTCACATTTCCATATATATTTATATATTTAAATATCTATTACTTTTTGGTAGAAAAAGTGTCTTTTCAAGCACATATTTCTATAGCTTTGGCCATCTGACTGTGATTCAGAACGTAACCTTCATTAACTTCAATGAGAATTACAGGCTTAAATTATTTGTACATTAAAAATGTACTTTTGACAGTCTCTATTGTTTTCAGAAAATGATACACCAAACAATACCAGCTTAGATATCTATTTTTTCTCTTTTGTAGTCACGATACAAAGCTTTTTGCAAGTATAAGCAAATCTCATATTTTGTGCTTTGCATCTTTTTTTTATATACAGTGAAAATAAACAGCAACTCATGCCCTGTGATGTTAATGTATAATCTCTCTGATTAAGAAATTTATTATTTCCAAAGCGTGGGTCCTTGGAAATTTGAAAAACAAACATTAGCATTAAAAGTAATGAGTCTGATTTGATCTTAACCAGCTCCTAGTAATGTTTATTTTTTTAAAAAACTTTGAGAGCTAGCTGGATGCCATTGGTATATTGTTTCCTGCCATGAGCCAATACATTCACTTTCATGGGTAAAACCTTACATTTTGGCCCCTAGGCTTACAGAGAAACATGAATTTATGTGGATTTATAAATTGGAAGTCCTGAATTCCACTCATGGAAGATTTTATAGATTATTTCTTCAACTGGAAACTTTCTGGTTCAGTTTGGCACTTTATGTCCCCATTTACACTGTTCTTTTCCTTTATCCATGTCCTCATTCTATTTATTAAAGTTCTGTGTTTAGCACAGTATTTTGAAGACATGATATCTGCTTGAGTATGTTTTTATTTCCTTTGGTGGTGAAAGAAAAAAAGATGATTGGTAGTAGGAGTAATTAAAGATAATGCCGTTGATAATAATAAAAAGCCCATGTTTAGTGAGCACTTATTATGTGCCAGGCACTGTGCTCTGAAATTTATGTATTTATATCATCTTATTTAATCTTTACAAGAACCTTGTGAAGACAAATAATTTTAGCTAACATATTTAATGTTATATGGATTATCTCACCCAATTCTTATCTTAGGACTATGAGGTGGTTATTATTTTTAAGCCTATGTTATAAGTATGGAAACAAAGGCATAGACATATCAAGAAAATTATCCAATGTTAAGTAGTTAGTGTGTGGCAGAGCCAATATTCAAACCCACATTTTTTTGCATCAAATTTCATTAATAATAGCCCTTTGATTCTGCCTAGTATTAGAAACAAAGGTGAAAATGTCATATAAAGAGTGTTAAGTGCCACTCAGTAAACACGGGAAGCAAATTGGCATGGAATTGAAGTCTGACAAATATACTTTCTCCTTTCAACTTGAAATGCTGATATCAGTGTTGAACATCAAAGACCCTCCTTTACCGAATTAGTAGAGTCGAGGTAGAGAGGGGAAAGTTTTTTCTCTATTCTTTTCACTATTAGTGATACAGAATGGATTTTTCATTGATAAACATATATACGTGTAATATACATTTGTAATATATATATATGTGTGTGTAAAGCTAAGTTGATTATCTTTTCATTGACTTTTTCTTTCTTTTATTGGTATATTTTTCCTGGCTCAATCTACATATCTGGCAGGGATACTTCTACAGTTGGGTATGTTGTCAATTTTCTATGCCTTTCATTCACAGACTCTTTACAAGACCTGATGTGATGAATATTTAAGAAGATCTAAAAGGATTTCCTGGGATGTGTGTGATGTGTGTGTTATATAGTCCTATAGATAATACAATCCTGTCAACCTCCTCCAGTTGTTTATTTTAAATTAAAAATTGTGTTTGAAAACATAGAAAAGAATTAATATACCAAATTTGTGGAATAGAGGAAAGAATACTGCTTTAGTATGTTTCCAGGTCTCATTTTCTTCAGGGGTAAATGAGGGCTCTGAAACAGGTAATCTCTATAGTACTTTTCAATTTCGACACCATAATTATGTTTGTACCTGCCATGGAATGAAACCAGAGTAGATTATGACAACTCTGTAGTGCGTGTAGCATTTAAATAAAAAAAATAATAATTTAGCTTTCAGCCATTATACCACAGTAGATTAAACTAACTTAGAACTCTGCTGAAAGAAGCTAAGTGAACACGTTTTTTTTGGTAGATGAAAGTTAGTTGGCATGCATAGTCATTAACAGTGGGTGATAGTTTTTGATGTAATGTGGAAAGAACAGAAAGCTTTTTTGGAATGCCTTTGGAGTTTTTTTTTCCTCTCAGTTCAAAATATCTGAGATTCTTCACAATTTTCACAGCAGAATGGTCCATAATTTCTGCAGGGTTCTAGAGTCACATATGTTGTACAATTATGGAATTTCAGGGTGCCTGAAAATCAGATTTCAACAAGGGAAACTCTAAGTTGAAAATAATAATTTTGAGGTAACTCTTTAAATTGCCTGTCTTTGAAGTCACTTTCAATACAAGAAACAATCTAAATGATTTTAAAAAATAATATTCTTTTGTTTTATTTGAAGCATATGCACTAACATGGTCAAGATGGTTTAAAGTAGAGAAGAAAGGAAGAAAATCCAAAGTTACTGAGCACACCCAATATGGCATGAGTGTTATGAGCTTGAGATTTGAGGAAAGCCTAGGATGCACATAATTAGAAAGTTTATGGAATTCATAATGTAGCACTAACATGCAGGTTCTGATCGTATGGCATGACTAGGATCCTGGAAAACAAAATGACACGCAGGGAGGTGGAGCATGATAGTCAAGGAGATAAAGCCAGAGCTCTAAGGAAAAGCATGTATTCTAGCACTATAATGCTGAAAAGTTGTGCCACCCTGCCAGTGCTCACACCTGCCAGATAAGCTTCCTTTTGAGCTCAGAAGCACAAGATGGTCTAAACCAGCTTAGACACAATTCAAAGGCTGATGTTCAATATGCATTCAGTCATTTATTTATCAACCATTTATTATCTACAATGCCCAGAAGCTGTATTAGTCATAAACTAATAAATAGAAATAAACCCACAAGATATATGTGTACGTGTGTATGTGCATAGTTAAGAGGTTTAATTTAAGGAATTGGCTTAGATGATTATGGGGGCTAGAAAGTCCAAATTCCATAGGGCAGGCCGAATTACATAGGGAAGGGAAATTCTGGTAGGGGAGGTGTTGAAGTCTTGAGTCCAAATTTCTTAGGGGAGGCCAGCAGGCTGGAAACTCAGGAAGAGGTAGAGAGTATATTATTGAGGAAGAATTTCTTCTTATTTCTGTATCCCTCAGTTCATTGCTTTTAGGCCTCCGACTGATTAGATGAGGCCCACCCACATTATCGAGGGTAATCTCCTTTTCTTAATGTGACTGATTTTAGATGCCAATCACATTTATAAAATACCTCCATAGCAACATCTAGGCTAGTTTACAACCAAATAACTGGACACCATAACCTATGCATGTTGAGTCACAAAATTAACCATTTCAGAAGCCTAGCAGAAAAAGATGACATGGACACAAGAAAGTGTAACACAGGGTAAAAAGTGACTCATACCTTAAGAAAGGATAGGCAAGGTTGGTGATTGTTCATAGGGACAGAATTGGAGGCACCAGGCAAAACATGGTTGAGCAGATGACCTTTGATCTGACCCTTATAGAGTAGGCTTCGGTGCCTCATATAATGAGTCTTTTAGTCTCTAGGTCTACACAAGCATCGTCCCTACTGGGAAGTGCAAGGACCCTTATTTATTGGTGGTCTCCAGGATGTTTCTTCCATCCCTCTCTGTTTGTGGTACACACTCTCATCAGCACTGAGGACTTTTATGACCCAAACTGGTGGTAAAGAAGGTTGTTGGGAGGTAACAGAATTTGGTAAGAATGGTAAGAAGGGGGGAGGGTGGTGGTGTCAGGTGTACACCTGCAGTCTGTAAAAGCTCCCAGCTATAACTGAACATGGTCTCTTTAGGGTGACCATGTCCCTCTTTCACCTACTTGGAAATTATTGCTCTTAGATGACATGAGATATTAGGATATCAAAATTCAGTGCAACATTATCTGGGAATGTTTGGTAATGAGGAGCAATAAAATTTATGAGGGGGGGATACCTTGTAATAAAAAGTGATATGTAAAATGTGAACAAAGAGTATACATAGGTATGTATATATATGTGTGTGTGTGTGTGTTGTGTGTATATATGTGTATAGACATGTATATGAAAAGCATGATTCATTCATCAATTAGGAACTTCAATGAAAAAATTCTCAAGGTAGAAACATTTTATCAATATTTGTTCTGAACTTTACTAATTTGTAAAGTAATGCTATAGTTTTATGCACACATGAAAATAAAATTTTTTAAAAATTTATGTAAATTTGCTATGTACCAGTTATTTGGCTAAGTGTTGCCCTATATATAATCTCATTTGAAAGACAAATACCATGAGGTGGCCACAACTATTATTCTTCTTGGCAGCTGAGGAAATTGAAGTTTTAACATTTCAAATAACTTTCCAGAGGTCACACACCTCTTGAGAGGAGGAACTGGGATTCTAACCAAAGTAGATCATTCCAGAGTTTATGCTTTCTATCGTTATACCACAGAAGGTTGCTTAATTATTTAAAACCCCACGAAAATCATATTTAAGCGTTTGAGCCAAATGTCCTATATATGTCATGTAGGACAGTTAATTAACCAAATACCAGAGAGTCAGGTCTGCAAAGGGGAACAACAATTAGCAAATTTATTAATTTTCCATCTTACATTTCCATTTAGAGAGCAAATGTCCATCTGAAAAATAAATCTTTGCTTCACAGCAAATGGACACCTGTCATCAGTTCCTAAATCTGACATTTTAGATAGAGAATTCTTAATCTCACTTGCGGTGTGTTGTACTAACCATTGAAGCCAAGACAGGAGACTCTTTAATTTAACAGATGTTAATGTTTAGTGCACTTGCTTTCCATACTCTTACATGATTTTATTTGTGGTAAACAGCATGCATTTATTAGATCAATGGCTAAAATAAATGTGTCTTTGTCCTATGTTAACTGTACCTTATGAGAGTGCAAGCTGTAGTTTGGGCTTCACTGATAGACTGATCTGAGCTGAGTGAACTCTAATCCCTTCCAGGTAGATTTGGTAAATGTACATGCCTTTCAACTCAAGCATTTTCACCATAAAATATCACTAGAAAACCATTACTAACCATTTATCTTTTTAATTAATTTATTCCAGCTATTATATTTAAAATACTAAGATAATAAAAGCTTAGATGATGTAAACATGATGCTATGACTACCATTTAAATATAAATGAATTGGAAAATGTATTTGTATTTTTATCATGCGTATTAGCATTTTAAATAGGATCATACTTGCTCTCTACTTTCATCTCGCATATTAGCATTTTAAATAATGATAAATATTGAATATTCATGGCTCAGCATGTTACCTCATTTCTATTATAACTAATTACTTAATAATGTTTGATAACATTTTCCTTTGATGCTAAAGTCCCTTGACCATATTGAAAATTTTAAAACATCAAGTAATGTTTGAGGGTTAAAGAAAATACACTTAGAAGGCATGTGAATTTTTATGCCAACAGACTAATCTTTAAAACAGCCCAAGTATTTTGGAGCTGTAATAATGGAAAAAACAACAATATTGGGCAGGATTGAAAAGGAAATGTTTTAAATTGTTACTGCCCTAGGCAGAAACTGATCCAAGTAATGGTATTAAAAGCTATCCAATATTTAGGCTCTTCATAGTGCCTAAGGGATTCAATTATACTCTTGTGCTATGGATTTTCCTCTTTTGTATGGCTCTTACATTGAAGCTAATTTTATTTTTATTGGCATAAAATATTTTCTCTTAAACTCCAAGATCAGCTCCCTAAAATAATATTTATCAGTTTCAACTCTCCTGAAGGGAATCTCCAACATTCATGGAACCTAGAAAAAATAATCCTGTTTAGAAGCAAAACAATGATATTTGATTCTATGTCAGATGGGAAATGGAATGTTTATTTTGAGGAGATAGCTCAGAAGATAAACTATTTACTCTAAGTGATTTGTCTTATTCTTGTTTTTATATCAATAAAAAGCTAACTTTAGACCATTCTGCCAACTCTGTTGAAGTCTTAATATTTGTATTTAGAAGGAAGCTCTTATATATTTCCTCATTTTCTTTTGCAAATATTTATATTTCTATATCCTTAGCAAATGGTCTTAGTAAGTTAAACTCTGTTGTTTAACTTCTTTTAACAAGTTTTTTTTTTGTCTGCATTAGCCTTAAGTGCTGAGAAAACTACAATCAATCACTTTTCAGCAGACATAAACTCATTTAATCTCACTGAATGCTCAACCACCACATTATGCGTTTCCAAACACAATTATAGTATGGCCCAACATAGTCTAAAATTCCATTTTCCACAGCCAATAAAAATAATATTTTGGTGTAGATCCAAAATATGCCAAGTTTAACTTGTGTATCTCAGAACTGTTTTAGTATACTAAACCCCAAAGGGTTAGCTATCTTTTCCACTCTTTTTTCTTCTATTCAAAAAGAATAAGAATACTAAAGTAAGTAATAAAGACATTCTCTAGGAAAAGAAATATTTAATACTGACATATGCATGTGCTTTGTGTGTTTAGTTAGGTAATAGATTTCTTTTAATAGAGACTGGTATTTACAAGCCAAGATCTTGGTGCTAGTTGTGCCCATTGCTCCTGGACTGTCATTGCTTCTAGGCCTTGTCAGTGGACAGAGCAAGGACATTAGGTAGATGGAAGGATAGATTATTTCACAAACTCAAAAGTCATAGGCTGTATTTTGCTAAGTATAAATAGATAAGCATTTATTCGTTGTCAACCTAATTTGTGCAAGGCAGTATTAAAGAAGTTTATGAAATACAAAGATGAATTTCTCCCTCAGATGAGGAGGTTACAGTTAATTGCGGACTAGGAAAAGTAAAAGGGCTATTATAATTGTTCTGTAAATATCCTGGAAGTAGAAATAACGAAGTTCAGCAGTCACAGAAATAGGGCACCAATCTCATTCCTGTCTCTCAGGGAAGGCTTCCTGAGGAAAATGATATCTACACTGAGGACTGAAGGGTAATCAGGAAATAGCTTGAGGAAGAGTCTGACAAAGAATAGCTTAGGCAGAAGAATTAGATTGTAGGAATTCCTAGAGAGAGAACACAGTGCCTTAGGTGGACTATAAGTGGTCCCATATGGCTGATGATTGGAATTCGTGTTTGGGGTGTGTGTGTGTGTGTGTGTGTGTGTGTAATAGTGGATGAGGGACTGGGGAAAATTAAGGATAAAGCTATAACGTTTCATGTCAAATAACATACTATATTAAAGAATTTGACCATCTTGAGGGCATCTGGGAGCTACTGAAAGATTTGAGCAAATGGTAATTCTACCTATAAGGAGTTTTATTTAGTCCATTTTCAGAGGTAATGTGTGTATAAATAATTATTATCTAACATAGAAATTTTATCTGTCCCCAGAAAGTTCTAGATACAATGATATGTGATTAAGAAAGAGTATGTCTAGGGGGTCGCTGTAGCCCAGTGGATAGGGCCCCGGTTCACCACATGGGAGGCCCCGGGTTCGGTTGCGGGGGACCTCTCCAAAGCGGGCAGACTGCCTTGAGAAGGGCAAGCCGCCATGGGCAGGGCAGAGCCGCCGTGGGCAGGGCAAAAAATGCCGCCACGGGCAGGGCAAGTCACCCGAGAATGGAGCAGATCTGCCCGTGAACGGAAGCGGAGCCACCTGTGAACGGAAGCAGACTCGCCCACGAATGGAGCAGAGCCTCCTGCGCGGTGACCTGGCTCGGCACGTTGCCGCAGTGGGGGGAGACAGAGCAGACACAGAAGAATGCAGAGAAATGAACACAGCAAGAGCAAGCAGAAAGGGGAGGGATATATAACCAAAAAAAAAAAAAAAAAAGAAAGAGTATGTCTGGTTGAAGAGCGCAGCAAAAGCTCTATAAAGGGAGAACATATTGGTTGGGCTTAAAACTCAGGGTCATAGATTACACATTTCTTCATTACTGATTGTTATGTTTTGTTCTGTTATTTAAATCACTGTAAACATAAACAATACACAGCACTATCATGAAATTTTGTTGATAATTTCATGATAATGCTGTGTTATACATTTCTTTTTGGCTTTTCAAGGGCTACAAATTTTAATATGACTTTCTAAAGTTACAACAGTTTTTTTTTTACTCTTTACTTTAATATGATTTAAAGTTGTAGAAAATTTGCAAGTATAGTACAAGGAACTCCAGGAACAATTGTTCATATTTTGCCCAAATTATTGTGTTTCTCCTTTTCTCTATTAATATACATTTGCATTTACTCTCTATACCATACATATAAATAATCATATAAAATGAAATTTTACTTTATGAATACAATAGAATTAAATACATGTTATATACTAGACATAATTTAAAATCAACCATTTGTACTCTTACACTACAGTTATAAAAAGTCAAGAAATTTAACACAGATACAATATTATTATTGAATCTACAGTCCATATTCAAATTTTTTCAGTTGTGCCAATAATATCCTTTAGAGTTATTTTTGCCCCTCGTCAAGGATTCTGTGTAAGATAACATATTGCATTTAGTGTTCACGTCCCTTAAGTCTTGTTTAATGTGGAATAGTTTCACAACCTTTCTTTCATTTTCTTGGCATTGGTATTTTTAAATAATACAAGTAAGTATTTTGTAATTGTGTAGACCCTCACTCACTTTGGGTACAGATGATATTTCCTCATGTTTAGATTGAAATTATTCATTTTTGGCAGAAGCGATGTTTTAGGAGACACATAATGCTGATATCTTCTAATGCTGCAGGAGTAATAGTAGAGTTACCATCTTAGCATTTGGGGGAGATACTTTGAGATTATAAAAATATCCTGTTTGTTCCTTACTAAACTTTCATCCACTAGTTTTAACAGTCATTGATTTTCTACTTCCCTTATTCCTTTTACATTTATTAGTATTATATTCTTAAAAATAGCTTTTCCTTTCCCTCAATGTATTCATTTATTTATTTATATCAGTTTGACTCATGGATTCTTATTTTATTCAATTGGTAATAATGTATTATTATCATTATTTATTTCGATGCACAAATGATCGGATTTGGTCAGTGGAGACTCTTCACACTGGTCCCTGTGTTCCTTTGATACGTCCCCATCATTCTTTCAACACATCCTTACTTTCTGGTATAATATAAGATGTTCCAGGTTTATATTGTACTTTCTCTGTTCCAGCATTGCATTTGGTCTATTCTACAAAGACCCCCTATTTATTTTTATTTTATTTTATTTATTTTATTTTTTTAGGAGATACAGGAGATCGAACCCAGGACCTTGTACATGCGCAGCAGGTGCTCAACCACTAAGCTATACCTGCTCCCCTCCCTTATTTCTTTTCTTTTAAATATATTTTTTATTTTTTCTAAAAGATACTTAGATTACATAAAATGGTACATAAAAATATATAAGGGATTCCCATATGCCCCACTCCCCACACCCCCCCCCCCCCTTTTCCCCACATTAACAACTTCTTTCATTAGTGTGGTTCATTCATTGCAATTGATGAACACATTTTGGAGCATTGCCACTAAGGATGGATTATAGTTTACATTGTAGTTTACACTCTCTCACTCAATTCTGTAGGTTACGGCAGGATATATAATGGCCTGTATCTGTTGTTGCAATGTCATTCAGGACAATTCCAAGTCCCCAAAGTGCTCCCATATTACACTCTTTTTCCTTCTCCCTGACTTTAGCACCTCCAGAGGCCACTGTCTCCACATCAATGGTATAATTTCTTCCACTGCTAGAATCACAATAAATATGTAGTAGAATATCAGTAAGTCCACTCTAGTTCATATTTTATTTCCCAATCCTGAGGATTCTGGAGTGATGGTTGAGTATGACAGCCACCATACCAAGGAACCGAGAGAGTCTACAACTGCGAGCAAGAGGGTCCCATCCATCAGCTGTATGGGATCGAAGCCCCCTCTCAATTAGAGATGGAGCGGGCATCACCATCCTTTACTTCTTTTTGTACAGAATGGGACCCAGAAACCAAGATCTGGGTGCTAGGTGTTCTCATTGCTACTTGTGTCATTGCTTATAGGTCTTCACAATAAACAGAGCTAGGATTATATAGGATTCATATCAGTAACTCTAGCTTCTATCCAACACCACAGAAGGTCTTCCCATTTTCTATATATGTAATTCCTTTCTCCAATCATGAGAAACCTGGCTCCTATATTCTTAATATTATTTTGCTCAAGTCAATAGGGATTTTTTGTATTAGACAAAATGATTAGGAAGAAAAATATATTTTTATAAAAAGAATAAGCATGCCTCTGTAGCCAAAAAAAATGGTGTGTGGGGGAGAAGAAAAATGAAGGACAACTTGTATTATCCAGTGTTTACGTGTGCTATAAAGGTACAGAAATTAAACCAGTGAGGTACTGGTGCATAAAAATTAATGGTGCATAAAAATTAATGGAACAGAAGATAAATAGAACCAAATAAACATGAAAATTAAATGTATAATAAAAGTAACATTTTAAACTAGAGAAGAAAATAAAGGATATTTTAAACAAGTATTATTGGGACAATCTTAGTTATTTGGAAAAATCAGATTATATCATAATAATAAGAGTATGCTTTAAATTTTAGTCACAGTTATTTATTTAATTTCCCAAGGGGACAGTATTTTGTTATTTAGAATATAACTTTTTAAAAAGTGATGCAGAAATTAGGAAATGCACATACTTCTTTTGTGTGAATAAAAGATACAAACAGATATTTAATAGTGTTGAACTGATATATAATGCCTGCATATAGTTAGGAAGAATAGGTAGTTGATCGTGTGGTATGATTTTAAGGGCACTGATAAGTATAGCATTTCCAGCCCGTCAATCTGCCATAATTTCTTACTATTAGAGGTTTTTTAAAA
>PVKH010031209.1:0-12363 GCA_004027955.1 Chaetophractus vellerosus
GGGGGGGGGATATATAAATAAAAAAAAAATCTTCCTCTGCTGAAATTACCCTCTGGTGAGCATTCACATGGGACACAAATGTCTTCAGGTTTTTTGCCCACTCAGAAAGTTCTATCTACATACCTTTTCCCCAGACATCTTTGTTACCAATTTTCCAATCATGTTCATTCCAAGTCCCTGACCATCCAGCCAGATCATTGGTGACAGCCCATGAATCAGTGTACAAACGCACATCTGGCCATTTCTCCTTCCAAGCAAAGGGAACAACCGGGTGCACTGCTCGAAGTTCTGCCCACAGGGAGGATTTGCCCCGACCACTGTCCTTCAGGGATGTCCCAGAAATGTGCTGCAGTGCTGCAGCTGTCCACTTCTGGGTAGTACCTGCGTATTGCGTAGAATCATCTGTAGACAAGGCCTGAGTTTTCTCTTCCTCAGTCAACTGATTGTAAGGAACTCCCCAAGAGGCCACAGATATGGGCTGGGAAAGGGAAGGTAACGTGGCAGGAGTGTTGACCATGGGCAAGTGGTAGTGCAGCTTGCACAGCAGCCTGGACCTGTCGCAGATCCCCCTCTTGTTCCAGTCCCCACTCAAAACTAGTAGCTTTTCTGGTCACTCAGTAAATGGGCTGGAGTAGCACACCCAAATGAGGAATGTGTTGTCTCCAAAATCCAAAGAGACCAACTAAGTGTTGTGCCTCTTTTATGGTCCTAGGAGGGGCCAGATGCAATAGCTCATTCTTCACTTTAGAAGGGATATCATGACATGCCACTGGACACCTAGAAATTTCACTGAGGTGGAAGGCCTTTGTATTTTGTTGGGTTTATCTCCCATCCTCTGACACACAAATGCTTTACCAATAGGTCTAGAGTCTTTGCTACTTCTTGCTCACCAGGTCCTGTCAACATGATATCATCAATATAATGGACCAATGTGATGTCTTGTGGGAGTGAGAGACGATCAAGGTCCCTGTGGACAATATTATGACGTAGGGCTGGAGAGTTGCTATACCCCTGAGGCAGGACAGTGAAGGTATACTGCTGGCCTTGCCAGCTGAAAGCAAACTGTTTCTGGCTGTCCTTACTAATGGCAATTGAGAAAAAAGCATTTGCCAGGTCAATATCTGCATACCAAGTACCAGAGGATCTATTGATTTGCTCAAGCAATGATACCACATCTGGGACAGCAGCTGCAACTGGAGTCGTCACCTGGTTAATTTACGATAATCTACTGCCATCCTCCAGGATCCATCTGTTTTCTGCACAGGCTAAATAGGAGTTGAATTGGAATGTGGTGGGAATCACCACCCCTGCATCCTTCAAATCCTTGATGGTGGCACTAATCTCTGCAATCCCTCCAGGAATCTGGTATTGCTTTTGATTTACTATTTTGATAGGTAGGAGCAGTTCTAGTGGCTTCCACTTGGTCTTTCCAACCATAATAGCCCTCACTCCACAAGTCAGGAATCCAGTGTGAGGATTCTGCCAGTTACTGAGTATGTCTATTCCAATTATGCATTCTGGAACTGGGAAATAATCATAGAATGGTTCTGGGGACCCACTGGACCCACTGTAGGTTGGACCTGAGCTGAAAGTCCATTGATCACTTGACCTCCATAAGCCCCTACTCTGACTAGTGGACCACAGTGACATTTTGGGCCTCCTGGAATTAATGTCACTTCTGAGCCAGTGTCTAATAATCCTTGAAATATCTGATCATTTCCTTTTCCCCAGTACACAGTTACCCAGATAAAAGGCTGTAGGTCTCTTTGGGGAAGGCTGGGTGGAAGATTAACAGTATAAATTTTTGGCAGTGTAACAGGGTCCTTCCCCAAGGAGACCTGGCCTTCCCCTCCTTCAGGAGGCTCTGGGTCTGTAAACTGTCTCAAGTCTGGGACTTGATTAAAAGGCTGTGATTCTTTGTTTCTATAATTCAAGTTAGGCTTTTGTTCACTCGGCCTAGATCTCTTCAGCTTGTACAGATCAAGTAGAAATTTAGTAGACTGCCCATCTGTTTCACTCCTAGGCAGCCCATGATCTATTAGCCAACGCCATAGGTCTATGGGATTCAGACTCTTTTGATTGCTATTTTGAGTCTGCTTTTCATTGTTGTAGCCACACCCACCTTGTCTTTGGTGATTAAGTGCTGCCACCTGGCTTCTGCCAGCCTGGGATCTGGTCATCCCCATAGTGTTTAAGTATCCAAATTAAGTGACAGCAGTTCCCATGGTAATATCTGACCTACAGAGAAGAGCAACCACAGAGCTCTTCAGAGAAGATGAAGTTAGTCTTACAGATTTATTCCTCACAGTCCTGGCGAAAAGTGTGTCCTCTGGACATTCCTGGGGTGGGTGGACAGGTGTTAGATGGTAAATTCATTCCAATCTCTTTACGCCTTTGGATCCCCTCATCTAACAGTTTACCAGGGTAAATCAGGCAACTCGACCTCAGGCATTGTAGGTCACCTTGTGGTCCATGTTTTAGCCAGCCACCCAAACAAACTGTTGGTGCCCTTTCTAACCCTTTGAGCTACAGCACTGAATCCAGAATCTCTGCTTAGTGGGCCCATATCAATAAATTCAGCCTGACCCAACTTTCTATTCCTTCCACCATTATCCCACCATCTTAGTATCCATTCTCACACATACTCCCTTGATTTCTGTCTATAGAAATTGGAAAACTCGTAATTCTTTTGGAGTAGAGCATACTTCTTCATGGCTCACACATCGTACTTCACCTTTGGGGGCTTGTTGTGACTTTAGTCTAATTATAAGTCTGGAAGAAAAGAGGGGTGGGAGGTCGGTAAGCAGAAGCATTGGAATTGTCTTATAATCCAGTTACCTCAGGGCACTCCATTGCAGTTTCATCTGGTGAGACAGGGTTAATATCTTCAGGTGGGGGTTGGATGGCAGACTCCTTGGGGCAGGGTGGAGGCTGGGTGATGCAGGCTTGACATTGGGTGGTCATCTTCTCTGGGCATGGAGGAGGCCAGGTGGCTGTCTCCTAGGGCAGGCCATTACAGATTTACCTGGCAAAGTCTCAGCAGAATGTAGGGTTCCAATGTCCACACTGCCATCATCACCAACCCATATGTCTCCATCCCAATCCTTAGGATTCCAATCCTTTCCAATCAATGTCCTCACTTTAACAGCAGATACCCTGCAAAGCTGAGATTTTAGTTGCTGTTGTAACTCTGCTACTTACACAATGAGATTCTGAATCTGGTTTTCAGAGAGCTCAAGTCTGCAGCTGCATGAAACAAGATTTTCTTTCAGAGCACACATAGAAACTGTCACATCATTCATGAAGCACTTAAGTTGCAAATTTGAAGCCTTCAGCTCATCCCTTTCTTTTGTAACTGTATCCAGCATATTTAGGAATAGCCAACCAACATCATTGTACATTTTAACTCCAAAAAATCTCTAAGATGTTAAAAACACTCTCGCCCAGAGCCTTGGCTTCTTATAAGCATTTAAGTAGTTGTATCCAGTGGTGATATTTTGCATATCTCTATTGCCAACTTGCACCATGGACTGCTGGTGGCCTCTTGATTATTGGAAAAAGAGTCACTAGTACCTTTGAATCTAACCAGAGTAGAGAGTCATTTGCAAAAGTCCCAGAACCAATTCAGAAATCCCATTTTTAAAAAAGATTTATTTTATTTATTTATTTATTCCACCCCCCTCATTTTTTGTGGTCACTGTCTGTTCTCTGTGTCCATTTGCTGTGTGCTCTGTGTGTCTGTTTGTCTTCTCTTTAGGAGGCACCGGGAACTGAAACTGGGACCTCCCATGTGGAAGAGAGGTGCCAACCACCTGAGCCACCTCAGCTCCCTGGTTTGTTGTGTCTCTCATTGTCTTTTCTCTTTGTGTCTCTTTTGTTGCATCATCTTGCTCCGTCAGCTTGCCACACCCACCTGCTGCACCAGCTCGCCTTCTCCAGGAGGCACCAGGAACTGAGCCTAGGACCTCCTATGTGGTAGGTGGGAGCTCAATCACTTAAAAAAATCCCATTTTTAAGATTCTGTTTCTCAAGAACCACTCCTGATACCAAGCTGTATTAGTTAGGGTTCTCTAGGGAAACTGAACAGACAGGAGATATCTATAAATAGTATGAGATTTTATAAAATTGTTTCATGGGACCATGGAGATACACAAGCTCAATTCTGCAGGGCAGGCTACAAGACAGGGGCTCCAATGAAGGTCCTTGATGAGGTCCCCAGGCGATGCTGGCTGTCTGAGGTAGAGCTGGGAATTCTCTACCCAAATGCTGAAATCAAGTCTTCTTTTAAGGCCTTCAACTGATTGGCTGAGACATCACTTGTTGCTGAAGGGAATCTCCTCAGTTGATTGTAGATATAATTAGCCCTCTGTGCAATCAACTCACTGATGATTATATATTCAGAAGAACTGAAAACAGGGAACCGGCTACAGCTCAATTGGTAGGGCTCCAGTTTACCACATGGGAGGCCCCAGGTTCGGTTCCTGCGGCCTCCTCAAGCAGGCAGACCACCTTGAGAGGCAAGCCGCCGTGAGCAGGGCAAGCCGCTGCGGGCAGGCTAAGCTGCCATGAAGGCAGGCCGCAGCATGGTGAGCTGACTCAGTGGGATGCTGCAGCGGGGGGAGACAAGCAGACACAGAAGAATGCAAAAATGAACACAGCAAGAACGAGCAGAAAGGGGGGGATATGTAACAAATAAAAAATAAATCTTTAAAAAAAAAGAACTGAAAACAAGTATGGGAACAGATATTTGCACATTAATGTTCATAGCGGCATTATTCACAATTGTTAAAAGATATAAACAACCTAAGTGTCCATCAACTGATTAATGAATAAATAAGATGTGGTATATTAATACAATGGAATATTATTCAAATGTAAGAATAAATCAATTGGGGAAGCACTTGACAACATGGAGGAACCTTGAGGATATTATGTTGAGTGAAATAAGCCAGACACAAAAGTAAATATTGTATGGTCTAACTGATATGACCTAAATACATGAGCAGACTCATGGACTTGGACTACGATGTGTAGCTTGGTGGGAGATGGAGTGTGGGATGAGAAGGAGGAGAAGATGCTGGATGTATGTAGAATGTTTAATAAGGTCAAATGTAAATATGTGGAATGGATCGACTTGATAGTAACACATTATAATGAATGTAACGAACTATTGATTTATGGATGTGATTGTGGCTTAAATTAGCTGTCTAGGGAGATTTTTGTTATCCAAATGTCAGTTGTAGGACAGCTAGAAGATAATATGGGGATCGTTTATAACAATGATTTTGGCAGTAGATGAGGACTGTGGTTAATAATACAAATACAGGAATGTTCTACTACAAGGTGTTAAGAATGTGGTGATACATGGAAAATATAACTAATGTAATTTATGGACTATAGTTAACAACAGCATTGTAATGTTTTGTAGCAAAAACAAAGTTGGTACCATATTAATGCTAAAGGTAAAAAAAAGAATATGGGGTTTGGTTTGTGAGATATGAATATGATTAAGCACTTTTTTTCTTCATTTTTTTCATTAATAAGGAGAGCTTGACTGTGTCACTTAACTAATCTGTGTTCATCTGTGTGTCTTTCTGAAACTATAGGAACACCTGAGTTAGTTGTTGGAATTGGATGAGATGAAAATGTCTGGACAGAAGTTCTTAGGAGTAATGCTTCCACAACTTGTTGAGCTGCCTTTTTATTTTATTTTATTTTTTTAAATTTGAAATAAAGTTTTTTTTTTTTACAAAAGAAATAGACATCTCAGGGAATAAATTCCAGAGTTAAAATGTACAGCGTACAACAAAAGAGTACAAGATGAACAGGATATAATGGCCCATCCAAAGGAAGAGGATAAAAATCCAGAAAACAATGCAAATATCCTCGCTGTCCTGATTTTGTGATAACCAGGGTAGGCTGTACATTTGCCATATTAGAAACCATGCATGTGTCCCCAGACCTAGTTTTCCTCCCTAGGTCTGGTTTTTAGAATGCTGGTGATAAACTAAGCCTGATTTATTATATGACCATCCTGTATGGGAAAAGACTATAACTCTAGGTATCTGTGGTCAACCTTAAGAGATATAGCAGGGGGACAGATGTGACTCGGGTGGTTGGGCGTCCATCTCCCTTTTGGAGGGAACTGGGTTCAACCCCTGGGGCCTCCAGTAAAAATAATAATAAATAAATATATATATATGGGAGCCGGCTGTGGCTCAATTGGTAGGGCTCCGGTTTACCACATGGGAGGCCCCGGGTTCAGTTCCCGGGGCCTCCTCGAGCAGGCAGACCGCCTTGAGAAGGCAAGCCACCGCAGGCAGGGCAAGCCCCCGCGAGCAGGGCAAGCCGCCGCGGGCAGGCAGGCCACCACACAGTGAGCTGACTTGGCGTGTCACTGTGGTGGGGGGAGACAAGCAGACACAGAAGAACGCAAAAATGAACACAGCAAGAACAAGCAGAAAGGGGGGGATATATAATAAATAAAAAATAAATCTTTAAAAAAATATATGGAAGGCGTGTGGGTCACCAGGTCCCGTGTGTGGGTGAGCCGCTAGGCCCCGTGAGCCACGCAGCAAGATGATGATGTAACAGGAGAATGACACAAGGGAGAGCCAAGACGAGATGTACTGAAAAAACAGGAACTAAGTTGGTGCAGGCGGTAGTAGGATGCTTCTCTCCCACATCGGAGGTTTCGAGGATCGAATCCCAGTGAAGAAAGAAGGAGAAGGATGAGAAGAGAGGGCAGGAAACAGACACAGAGAGTTGCCCAGCAAATGGACACAGAAACAGCAAAAACAGAGGAGGGGGTAAAACTGGATAAAAGCAAATAAATATATAAATAAATCCTTAAAAAATATATAGGGGAGGAAGATACGGACTATAGTTAGAGTAATACTTTGACGATGCTCTTTCATGATTTGTGAACAATATTTCACAAGAATGCGGGATGTTTGGGGGTGTGTGTGGGAGCCCTGCATGATGTTATGCGTGTTTGTTTTGTAAGATCACGATGTTTACTGGACACTTATAGGTTGTGTATGTTCATGAATGAATGATACACTTCAATAAATTGTTTAAAAATAAAAATAAAAAAATCCAGAAAACACCAACACAAATGAGACTGTGGACACATCAAAGAACAACTTAAAAAAGTGATCTTAAAAATGCTCAAGGAGATGAAGGAAAGCACAGAGAAAGAACTAAATGATATCAGGAGAACAGTGAATGAATAATATGACAGTCTAAGTAAAGAGATAGAAAATTTAAAACAGAACAAAACAGAACCACAGGAGTTGAAGACCATAGTAACTGAAATGAGATAGTACCAGGAAGGTTTCAAGAGCACAGTGGAGCTGACAGAGGAAAGAATCCGAGAACTCGAAGACAAGACAATAGAAATGAGTCAGGCTGAGGAGCAGAAAGAAAAAAGAGTTACAAAAGGTAAAAATAGCCCAAGACATCTCTGGGACACCATCACATGTACCAATACACATTATGGGAGTTGGAGAAGGAGAAAGAAAGGGGCAGAAGGAAAATTCAAAGAAATAATGACAGAGAACTTTCCAAACTTAGTGAAAGACATGAATATGCACATCCAGGAAATCCAGATAAACATGGACAAACTAAACAGGATAAACATAAAGAAAAACACACTTCGTCATATACTGATCACACTAGCAAATGCAAAGGACAAAAAGTTCTGAAAGCTGCAGGAGAAAAGCAGCATGTAATGTACAAGGGAGTCCCAATTACACTGAGTGCCTAATTTTCATCAGAAACCATGGAGGCAAGAAGGCATGGGGATGAAATACTTACAGTGCTGAAAAAAAATAACTGCTAACCAAGAATTTAATACTTGGTGTGCCTTTCTTTAAAAAAAAATGATTAAGACATTCCCAGATAAACAACTGCTGAGGGAATTCATCACCACTAGATCTGCCCACAAGCAATGCTAAAGGAAGTTCCTCAGACTGAAAGCAAAGGACACTAGACAGTGGTTTAAAAATAGTATAAAGAAATAAAGACGGGGCCGGCTCGATAGCCCAGTGGATAGGGTGCCGGCATACCACATGGGAGGCCCCGGGTTCAGTTCCCGGGGACCTCTCCTAGCGGGCAGACCGCCTTGAGAAGGGCAAGCCGCCGTGGGCGGGCGGAGCCACCATGGGCAGGGCAAAGCCGCCACGGGCAGGACCAGTCGCCCGTGAATGGAGCGCAGCCAGCCACCTGTGAACTGAAGCAAGAGCCAGCCGTGAATGGAAGCAGAAGCCGCCCACAAGCGGGGAAAGCTGCGCCTGCGCAGTGACCAGTCTCGGCGCGTCGCCGCAGCGGGGGGGAAGGGGAGATATGTAATAAAATAAATAAATCTTTAAAAAAAAAAAAAAGAAAAGAAATAAAGACCCGTGGTAAAGGTAAGCATTTGGGTAATTATAGATGTTAATATTACTGTATTGTTTGGTATGTAACTCCACTTCTTACTTCCTACAGGTGCTACCAAAATGCAAATGCATAAAAAGTAATAATAAATCTATGTTTTGGGACATACAATGTACAGAGATATAAGCTGTAACAACCACAAAAAAAGATGGGGGACAGAGGGGTATAAGAAAGGTCTATGTGTATGCCATTGAAGTCAAGTTGGTATCAAACCAAAGATGCCTGCTATATATTTAGGATGGTAAAATTTAATCTCATGGTAACCACAAGGAAAATTTGTGAAAAATATATCTGGATAGAAAAGAGAAAACATATAATATGGTACAGCACAAAAAATCAAGTAAATATGAAAGTAGACATTAACAGAAGAATTGAGGGACAGAAAAGGTATAAGACTTACAAAGATGAAATAGCAAAATGGCAGAAGAAAGGCCTGCATTATCAGCAATGACTTTAAATGTAAATGGATTAAACTCTCCAGTCAAAAGGCAGAGATTGGCAAAATGTATAAAAAAGCATGACCCAACTATATGCTGTCTGCAAGAGTCTCACTTCAAATTCAAAGACATAAGTAGGTTGAAAGTGAAAGGATGGGGAAAATGTACCATATAAGTAGTTCCCAAAGGATAGCTGGGGTAGCTATGCCAATATCAGATAGAATAGACTTTAAATTTTAAAAAATGTTGTGAGGGACAAAGATGGTCATTATATACTGATGAAGGGGTCAATTCAACAAGAAGATGCAATAATTATAAATACATATGCACCTAACATCAGAGCCCCAAAATATATGAAGCAAACACTGACAGATTTGAAGGGAGAAATTGACAGTTCTACAGTAATAGGAGACTTCAATACACATTTTAATAATGGATAGAACATCTATACTGAGGATCAGTAAAGAAGTAAAGGACTTGGATGATACACTAAACCGACTAGACCTAACAGATGTATATAGAACACTGCATCTAGTGACAACAGAGTACATATTCTTCTCATTATCCAGAATAGACCATATGTTATGGCACAAAACAGGTCTCAATACTAAAAACAAAAAAACAAACAAAAAAACAAAAAAAACAAAAACAAAAAAACTTACAATGTATTTTCTTCAACCACAACGATTGAGGCCAGAAATGAATAATAGAGGGAGAAATAGAAAATTCACAAATGGTGGCAATTAAACAAAAATACTCTTAAACAACAAATGGGCTAAAGAGGGAATCACAAGTGAAATTAGGAAATACCTTGAGATGAATGAAAATGAAAAGACAATATGGAATGCAGCAATGGAAGTGCTGAGAGGCAAATTTATAGATCTAAATGCTTATGTTATAAAAAGAAGAAAGACTTCAAATCAGAGACCTAACCTCACAACTGGAAGAACCAGGAAAAGAAGAGTAAACTAAACCCAAAGTGAACAGAAGGAAGGAAATAACAAAGATTAGGGTGGAGATATATGAAATAGAAAAGAAACAAACAAAAAATAGAATCAACAAAACAAAAAGTTGTTTCTTTGAAAAGATCAATAAAACTGACATACTTTTAGCTAGACAGACAAAGAAAAAGAGGATACAAATAACAAAAATCAGAAATGAAAAGGGGGACATTACTACTAACCTCACTAAAATAAACAGGTCTATACAAGGATACTATGAACAGCTGTATGGCAATGAATTAGATAACATAGATGAAATGTCCAAATTCTTAAAAATACACAAACCACCTGTACTGACTCAAGAAGAAATAGAAGATTAAAAAAAAATGCTAGTAAAAAGACTAATTAAATCAATAATAAAAATTCTCCCAACAAGAAAAGCCCAGGACCAGACAGCCTCACAGGGGAATTTTACCAAACCTTCCGTTTTAGTTTGCTAGGCTGCTGAAAGCAATATACCATGAAATGCATTGACTTTTACAATTGGAATCTATTAGGTTAACAGCTTACAGTCCTGGAGCCAAGTCAAGGCATCATCAGGATACTACCTTCTTCCTGAAACTGGCCGCTGGCGGTCCGGACTCCACTGTCGCGTGGCGAGAGGCACATGGCGGCACCTGCTGGTCCCTCCCTTCTCTTCTGCGGTTCGTTGCTTTAAGCATCTTGCTTCTGTGGCTTCTCTCCCCCCCCCCCCATATTCATCCCGCGTATAAGGGACTCCAGTAAGAGGATTCAGACCCACTCTGGACCAGGCCCTACCTGAAGTAGCCTCATGGAAGCCTACGTACAAGAGGCTTACACTCACAGGGAAGGCTTAGCTTTAAGAACATAATTTCCTGGGGCTACACACAGTTTCACACCAATACGCTCCAACCTCTGGACCCCAAGAAGACATGTTCTTTCTATATGTAAAATATATTAACTCCACTACAATATCCCAAAAGTCTTAAGTCATTTTAGAGACAATGCTAAGAACAAAGTCTCATCAAAATCAGTTTTAGGTGTGGTCTGTCCTGGGGCACAATTCCCCTCTGGCTGTGGACCTGTGAAGGCTAGAGAACAGGTTATCTGCTTCCAATGCACGAAGGAGGGACAGGCATAGGATAAATGTTCCCACTCCTCTAGGAAGAAACTGGAAGGAAAACAGGGATCACGGGTCCTAAACTACTCTGAAGACCTGCAGGTCATGCTCCATTAGACTTCAAGGTGGAAAGGTGAGCTGTCCTCCAGGCCTGATGGAGTGGCGGTCTCACCCCTACCGAGTGCTTGTGCAGCGGCCACGCTCTCCCCAAACACTGGGGTGAAGGCTCCAGTCTCGCAAGCAGCAGGATGGTGGCAGGACCCTGCAGTCCCCCAGGTATCTGAGGAAACTGGGGCGGTTTCCTGAACAATGGGGTGGAAAGATTGCCTTCTCTAAGTGCTGGGGCAGACCACCCTTTCACACACATGGCTGGGTTCGCTCTCTTGGCCCAAGAAGATGTCTTTGGTTCAGGCCTCGGCTTCAATGTTTCTGCCTTTGAAGGCATTATTCCTTCATTCTGTCCCTTTTCTGTTCCTTTCAGTTCAGGATGGCAGTGGCTCTGTTCATACAGCTCACACACACACTTGTTGATTTCACATGTAGTACACAGGGGTCCAAACCATAAGAGAAAAGAACTTTCTACATATCCTTCCCGGATAACTGCATGTCCGCTTCTGACTGGCCCTGGAATGTCTGACTGGTTCCATGTTCAGTTAAATCCTCACGAGGAGCACTATTCTCTGCGAACTCGCTATCTGGAAGCTCAGAATATTCCAGATCATCAATTTCTGATTTCTTTTTGCCCAGTTTAATTTTCAGCTTATCCCTTTCTTCTCACATTTTACTATAAGCTATGTGGCAGTTTGATATTATTTATGAATTCCAAAAAAGATATTTGATTATGTTTGTAAACTGGTCTTGATCCTCTGGGTGTGATACCCTTTGATTGTATTAGATTCAGCCAAGATGTATATGATTAAATTATGTTAAGATTAGGGCCTTGATTCAACCACATCATTAGAGTGCAACTCAGTGTTGAGTCCCAGCCCCTGGGGCTGATAAAACAGACGCTCACATGGAAGTAGACATACAGAGAATACATACAGAGGATCCTGCAGCCTGGGAAGAGAGATGAGTCTGATAGTTTACAGCTGACCTTGCAAAGAGAACAGAGCAGCAGAGCCCGGAAAGAAACAAGCCTCAGAAAGAGACATGAGCCCTATGCCAGCCCACAGCTGAGATTGGAAGAAGCTGGAACCATGGAGCCTTAAGAGGGAAGAGGCAGGCTAAACACTTGCAGAATCACCCACCATCTTGCATCAACACATGGTAACAGATTTTGGGTGAGAAAGTAACTCTTATGGTGCCTTGAGTTGGACTCTTTAGGGCCTTGTGATTGTGAGCTTCTACCCCAAATAAATACCCTTTATAAAAGCCAACAGAGCTCTGGTACTTTGCATCAGCACCC